>JAXBDA010004353.1:0-29394 GCA_036023075.1 Gaultheria prostrata | reverse complement strand
ATTTTTAAATGAATTGATGATTTTTTTTAGAATAAGTTGAAAATCCGTGGACAAATCCGGAACCGATCCGTGACTCGCGGATCGGATTGGAACCGAACCGTGGGACTTTTGGATTGGACACGGATTCGATTTTCAAAAAACCATGACTCGCGGATTAGAATTGAATTCATGTCAATCCGGACCGATCCTGACCGTGAGCACCCCTAATATCAATCGTTTGAAACGACCATATAGAGCCGGCTTTCTGAGCTTTGGGGTAAAGCCGGTGCTCCGACCAGAACCACTTCGATTTCTAGTGTGGCCCTAAAGAAGTCCTAGTTTGGAAAATTAGGCATATGCAGTGCGACTTTCCACCCTGGATATATATGATAGGTGCAAGCATATTCTCCGGCCGTGTATCTACATAAGAATAATATTGACCACAAAAAATAAACCATATATACCAAGAAAAATTAAAAAAAAGAACCATAAGTAGGCCTCGCTGGTAGACAGTGAAATTATTGGTCTCCAAGTCTTAGTTGAGGTGCCAACATACTGGACTGGACACTTGATTACTATAAAAAAGATGATAAACAAAAAAGTATAATGTCGAGTCCAACTCGGGCGTCGTTCCTCTTAAGTGTTTTGTGACTTTTCAACCTTTTCACTATTTTGCACTCGTTTACAGGCAAGTTATTTTCCTCACATATATAAACTAAAGAGCTCAAAAAGTTCAAATAACAAAAGCAACTTGACTTGTGTTAATATATAGCTTAATTAAAGATAAAAAAAAAAAGCTAAGAGAAATGACACCTAGGTGAGTTTTCATAATGATATTTTCCGTAATTTTTGTCAGTTAGAATGTAAGTGCGAGAATACCAAAAATACAGAAAATATTTTTAGTCGAAACTCGGTCTAAGTTACTAAAAAGTTCCCAGGAATCATAAATAACTAACAAAGCAGGTTTGTATTTCATCAACCACTAAAATTTTAATGTTTCTCGTACCAACTAGCCTTTGATTATGTTAGGGCAATACATATAAGACATTCTGATTTGTAATCACACGTCGAATTCTCGTCATCGTAGTCGTTATAGAAGTACTGATTGATCTTTTTTAACTGTTAATAAGAAAAAGTCTTGCTTGGTGCAAATTAAATTAAACGTACAATGATAGATCCATCTATATAACCACAAATTTAAGAGAAAAATGATAAAAACCACCTCACTCAACTGTCATTAAGATTTTAAAAATATATTAAAATATGTGAAAAATATATTATTAAAGCTTTTCAAGTTTACGAAATGCGTAGAACTACTAAAATTCTAAAATAAATTTGAAACTTGGGTATGGCACTTGCCAGACTCATTCGACGCACAGTCCGTTGTTGGGATCCACCTGAAAATCCACCAATAACATATTTTCATGGCACTGATGGGTTATTTAATTATAAAAATTATGCATTCTTTAATTAATATAATTAATGATGTCCCAAAAGGTAATCATAGAGGTTAAGGCGAATACCATTATTTGTATGTGTCCCACAAGACAAGTACAAATTAAAGCTAGAGGATATCCAATGGAATATCTTTCAGTTCAAAAAAAAAAAAAAAAATCCAATGGAATATCTTATATACGATCCTAAGATATTTAGTCCTCAAAGTTTTAGGCCACAAAAGAGTAATGCATTGGATGGTGGAATCTTGAGGAGGAACGAGAATGTGATTCCTGATGATATATTCAATCAGGAATCACATTTTCAGACTGAGTGGCAATCTGATCTGCTCTTAACCCATAGAAATCTTAGATTTCTGGCTTAATCATTAAAAGAAAGAAAGAAATGTTGGCTTTGATAAATTTCTAAAATAATTGTTTCCCTCGTAAGATTACTAGATCGATTAATTCAAAACACCGAAATGAAATTACTCCAGAAATTGAATTTTTAGGAATTTGATTTCTAATAATCATATCCTATTCATACTCAAGAAAATTCCTCAAAATTTGATTGCTAGTTATCATATTTATGTTCTACTCAAGATCCAGTCATCCAAAGATAGCCTAAAGGAAAAAAGAAAAAAAATGTGTTTTGGCAATAGACAGACCAGCAATTTGCAGTTGGCAAAAACTTAACCTGATCGTTTTTTCAATTTTTTTAACCCTTAAAGAAGAAGATTTTATTACTAGAATTGCGAAGGGCTAGGGCTCTGACATCACCTCGAGCCAGGAAGACAGCCAAAGGGGAAAATCATCTGTCTAGCGTGTAGTCCTAACTTCTAATGGAAGTGTTTAGTCACGGAGTGGGCTATCTTATAAATTGATAGCAAACTGGATATATACAATCTAAGACAATCGAATCACAATCTACGTAAATTGTAACACCGTTAATCGTTTGAACCACTTGCTTCGGATCAACGTCCACAATGATCGAGAGAAATTCCACCGCAGAGGCTGTCTCCAACTCGTACCGAAAGCCCAAGGCTTCAATGATTTGCGGAGAGTCAGACCTTTTGAAGGAATTCATAGCAGCCCCAATTACCAAATCCATCAATTCATTGGCAAGAAATTAAAATAATCTTGATTCAATTGATGATATGATAGTTGCTTAGAAAAATGCATGAGTGAGGAAAATGGGTCTTAATTTTGGGAACTTTGAACTCATTTAGGAACAAAAACAATAAAGAAGGAAAAATGAAGTATCTTTTGGTTATTAGGAGACGCAATATTATCTGCATTAGGGAGGCAACATTTGGATTGGAAGGCTTCCATTGGATGACATTCATGTTCGTCATATATAAGGAAAGAGTATTTCGCAAGCGAAACCTAAGGAAAGAAGGGCCAGTTAGTGAAAGGTCCACTATACATATTTTCTAAAGTCGCGGATCCACAGTGCAATTTCATAAGGAAAGAGTATTTTGCAAGCGAAACCTAAGAAAAGAATCCCCAATAAAAGGAAAGAAACAAGGAAAAAATGTCTATACTCTACAACGAGTAAAGGCAATAGTTAGAACAGTGATATCACATGACAATACCATCAATTTAATGGAAAATCTCATAAAATTTGTTTCAAATTTTTTTCAGTATTTAGGATCCTAAATTCTTGATATAGAATGACAGATTAGATGAATTATTTATAATTATGTGATCGAGCTGATATTTTACGGGACCACTCAAACAATTATTTTAAAATTATTAAAACGGCTAAAATTATTTGTATGGGATCCCTAAGTGGGCCCCACACAACCATCTGTACTGTGCTAGATATAGGAACAAAAGCTGAAAAGAGTGAAGTGGCGACCAAGTTTGGCTTAACACGTCACTTGACTTATTTTTTCGTATTTATTTGATTTTTTCGTGTTAGTTAGTGTTTCATCAACTTTTTTTTTGTATTTTTGGTTTGTCTCAATGAGATGAATCGAAAAAATAAAAAATTATGATCCAAACTCAATTTTTTTAATAAAAACAAAAATAAGTAAAAAACCATGGATTTTTTTACTTATTTTCGTCTTTATTCAAAAAATTCAGTGTTCCAATAATAATTTCAATCATAGTTTCTTATTTTTTTGATTCCTCTCGTTGAGATAAATCAATAATACATAAAAATTTGACACATAACTAACCAATGCGAAAAAAATTCAACTAAGAACGAGAGAATAAGTCAGAGATATTTATTCGGCCAAACCTATTGGCCCCAAATGGTGTCAGTTTGTGGCGTTCCAAGTGTAAGCGAGCGAGTGTCCCTCGCTACAGGAGGGACTCCGCTTCCAAAAAAAAAAATGACTGAATGGTTACATCAAAAGTAACTCATCAATATCTGTAATCTGTTGCTTGGAAAGCTACATTGAAGGAGACCTTTTAATTTTTAATTTTTTTTTTTAAGTTTTTCCTTCACTTCATTGCGGAATTTGCGGTCGCATTGATCAGTGATCACGCATTTTCCTTAAAACATTTCCCACAAGCAAAACTGATATTTGCCTTTTTCGGAACCAATCACCATTAATTGAAAATAAAAAAAGTAGTCAAGGAGGAGGGGATGCTGATGTGCATAACTTACAGCAGCTGCTATGCATGAGAAAAACGGCAATGTTTTGTGGCAACCCAAGCACTTGTGGCAAATGCAATCTTATGGGATTCACTTTTAGGTCCCTTACAATCAATCCGAACCGTTAAATAATTTTAAAATAATTATTCGAGTGGTCTTGAAAAAAATTAGGCCCATTGGATATTTTTACGTAATTTGATCTAATTCATTTGGTTTCATTCAGAATTCAGGACCCTGCAATTTGAAAGAATCTTCAACAAAAGTTATATAATTGTGCGTTTGGTAATCTATTGATCTGATTCATAGGTAAGTAGGGCTCGTTAAGAAGAGTATCCACTAAAAAAATTATTTTGTTCGGACATTTATAGGTATCCAAAAACTAAAAATATGAGTTTTTTGATACCTATCGATGTCCGATCAAGATAATTTTTTTACTGGATGCTCTTCTTAACGAGCCCTACAACACCTATGGTTCAGATCAATGAGTTACTTAGTGAAAAATTGTATAAATTTTCTTGAAGATTCTTTCAAATTACAGGGTCCTAAATTTTAAATGAAAATCAAACGAATTAGATCAATCACGTAAAAAAATCCAATGGGCCTGATTTTTTTCAAAACCACTTGAATAATTATTTTAAAATTATTTAACGGTTCGGATCGATTGTGCAGGACCCGAAAGTGGGTCCCACAAGATTGCATTTGTCACAAGTGCTTGGGTTGCCACAAAATGTTGTTGTTTTTCTTATGCACAGCAGCATCCCCTCCTCCAATAGTCAACCGTGCCTTTGGACACTATACCGTGTAGTGCCTAACCTAAATGGTTCGATCGGTTATTAATAGTCAAGATTATTTTGCATGTATACATGGTAAATATCTTACATGTATGATACATTTGAAACCTGAACCATTAAAAATAATTTACTGCTCAGATTGGACACTACATGGTGTAGTACCTTTGGGGCATTACAAGACGAAAAATATTACTCTTTCCGTCTGGATTTGTTGGTCCACAAACATACTTTTTCAAGTCCGAAAATGTTTGTCCATTTCCAAAAGTTAAAAAGTAAAGTAGTGAAAAAAAAATTAGAATCTCCAAAACGGACCAACAAATCCAGACAAAGGGAGTACAATACAAGAAAACTTTCCATGTAACGGTCCGGAAAAAAGAAATCAATGACCCTCCCCTCCTCCGAGACCAGTTTCTGGTCAGCTTTGGTCAATGATAAAGGTAAATGTAATACCCAGATGGTAACAATACATCTGCTTTTCTTTAATTCATAGGGTAACTTGGAAGTTATCATGTGAGGCCCCCTGGAAAAATTATAAAGTGCTCATGTAGTACTGTCACATGATGCTTTTGGAGTCTCTCTTCATTATATATTGGTGTGGACTCTATCACAAACTATATTATTTTTCATGTCAATATGTGATGAAAAGAGATTCCGAAGCACCAGAGGAGCACCTTTTAATTATGAGAATTCTGTAGATCTTGTAGTTTTATGTATGGTACAAACAAATTGAGGGTTTAGTGACTGGCTCTCTTGTTACGTGTTATGTTACCAACTTCCATACTTCCAACACCGGGTAGGGCCTCAACCCCATGGTTGGGTTTGTTTCTTATATAATTGATCAGAGTTCGATAAGATCTTAACAAAGTAATTAATTTCTTGTTAATTCTATAGTCTAATAGTTCAAACGCGAATGATTTGTTTTGGATTGAACATGAAAAATATTATTAAATCTAATAATTTTTGTGTAAATAATCTACTTTTGACCAAACAAAAAGAATTTTACTTAAGTTGATCCTGACACGGCTGACTAGAAAAGAAATACTAGCGTGACCACACCGTCTAACAAAATACTGCAGCCCCACTGGGGAAAGAGAATACCAGCATATACTTTCAATAGCTCCAATTATTCCAGCCCCTCTGAAAAGAATATCCAATTCAGATGAGTCCCCATGGCCTTCAGATTCCTTCCTGAACCCCTCCTCTCTCTCTCCAACTCCAATCCCACACGCACCCTTCAAACAAATACCGAACTCACACCTCTCCCTCTACAAGTCACCCATACATATAACCTCAGCAATTAATCATGTCCACTTCTCTCTCTATAAAACCTGCTCTCTCCCCTCTTTCCTCCTCTGCTTCCTCTTCTTCTTCATCTAAACCACAAATCCCTCTCAGAATCTCTTGTTTCCCCCCTAAAAATCCACGACCCATTGGCCTTTCTTTGATGTGTAAAAGACCCATTAGTGTGGGTTTGATTCAGAGGACTTGTGTTGCATCAAACAACATGACCATTACTGACTTCAGAGATGAAGAGGAGGAAAACCCTCCTCTTTTGGTCGAATCAGAAATCAGTTCTAAGCCTCGACGTATTGCTCTCTTTGTTGAGCCCTCCCCCTTTGCGTGAGTCCCTAATTGTACTACTGAATTAGTTATACATATATGAAGAACCTTTTAGTTGCCTTTTAAGTCCAAATAATGGGGACCCATTTGGTTAATTGCCTTCTTGTTTGATGTTGGTTGTCAATTTGATGATTTTCGTGATGGGTTGAATTAGATATGAGTGTTTGTGAACATGATGTTTTAATTGGATTTTGTGCTTACCAGAACTGTTATTGGCTTGCTGTTGCTGTAGATTCTGTATCTGTTCAAAAGCCATGGTGGGTTAGATTTTCTTGCTTGTAAAAATAAATACTGGCAACATGTTCTTCCAGGAAGCTTAAGAAGTTAGGTTGGACTCCATTTGCCTGCTATCAATTCTTGTGTTGGGCTAGTCCATACGGGTTTTGTGGCGGCTTTAGTTGGACTCCAGTATTGGACGGATTGGTCCCAAAATTAGTTGTTCCATTGGGTTGGATACTGAGTTATCAAAAGACATGGATTTTAGTGCATATAAGTTGGGTTTCCAAATGACATTGGTTAATGATTTGGGTGTGCATAATTTTTGTTCATCTCAAAACCCATCTTTGGATTTTTGCTTGTAGACCTAAAATAACTTACAATGACAAATAAAAGTTGGGTTTTGAGAGGTTTCTTTTGATGTTTTTGGATTCTGCTTTCAATATCATATTTTATTGTAATTTTAACTGCATTAAACACTTGCTTACTATTTTGTCTCTCAGAGTTGTAGTTGTATCCAATGTTCAGCTTTCTCATTCAACTGATGTATTTTATGTGTGGATTTATGATATCAAATTCTTGACTTCGACGCAGCATTTCCTTTGTAGCATGAGTCGTTGAGTCTGATCCAAGTTCAATCATGGCTCTCGAATTAGGCGTATCAATTCTACGGAGTGTACCATGTAGCTTCGTGGTATTAATTTGTGATGTTTTGAAAACTATGAATTTGTGATTTAGCTTGTACTGATTTTGTTGTTGATAGTTATTATATGGCAACTCGATTCCATCATTTAATTTATCTTTATGAGGTTTTTTTCTGTTGTCTGGCTTCTACTCTGTTGAGCTGTCACTACTAATAATTTAAGGATTGTTATACTTGATCGTAAGTTGTTGGCAAGATTATTTGTTGCTTTCATGCTTTTTTTTTATCAGGAATAAATTGATAAATGGATGTGATACCCTCGGTAGTATTATTACATCGGACGTAAAATATATGTTGCTATCTTGTATAGTGTCTGGTGTTTTTTATACTGCAGCCATAACTCATTGCCTCCTCAAACTTGTAGTTATTTTTATAGTTTTTAATAGAGTAGCTGTTGGCTTCTTGCCTGATTTCTTAGTTAACTATAGGCATCTTAAATTGTGGTATTCCTATGCCACCTACTTATATGGATTCAACTCAATGTTGTTAGCTTCAGTTCCATGAAAATTAAAATTCTCATTTCTGATACATGACATATGGGTGCCTGTTGATGTTTTCCACCTTGTTTAGAACTCATATTTCTGTTGCATTGTTCGCTTCCTACATTTCTTTTTTAATCAAAGTTCTGTTTGATGATGTGCAAAGTTTGTTGATTTCCACTGCCGAACTCTAAAGGATGTCTTCAAATAGTTGCATCATCTTTGGGTTTATGTTTGTAACAATTGAATTCCTATCATAGCCCATTAAAATGGTTCTGTATATCAAACTAATAACTATTCAACTTTTGCATCATGCTGGATTCAAAGACAGTTCTGAACCTTTAGTTCCATGTATTGTTGCTTATGTTCCCCTCTCCCAACTTTTTTTCTGAGTTTTGTAATAGATGGAATTGAGCAGAAAATACAACATTCAGATTTTATAGCTGCTGTAGGAATAACTGAATAAACAATGAATGAACATGTGAGACAAAGCGTTTGTGTTTGATGTGAAACGTATTGGAATACAGTCTCTTATAATGTTTTCAAGTGCCTTTCTGGTTTTCTTCAAATGCCTCGCGTGTCTGCATTCTTTTGCATACTTGTATTGAATCTCTTGGACCCAGGAAAGAAATAAAAAGGAACCATGGTGTCATTGTACTTGAAGTAGACTTGGTTTACTTAGAATTAGCTATCATATTGGAGGAAATAGCTGTTTTTTTCCACCTGTACAAAATAAAAGTGCCATTGCCCGGTGCAATGCCAAAAGAGTCAACCTAAACTTGAAGTTCTGTGCATAAAAATCCTGTTAACCCGGTCAGTGTTGAAATGACCTTTGTGAATAGAGTAAAAGTTTTTGGTGGTGACTGTGCTTTAACCTCTGCCTGTTTTCTATTGATTATGCAGTTATGTTTCCGGGTACAAAAATCGGTTCCAGAATTTCATTAGGTATCTACGGGAAATGGGAGATGAGGTGCATTCCTTTCTTTTTCCTCATATTTAAATCAATTATAGAGGTGATTTCTACGAGAAGAGCCTTTAGTTCTTGACCATTTGAGCTGAGTTCTGAGCCTTTTGGTTCTTCCACCTTGGTGAGATGAGTTGGATGTTTCAACTCAGTCATCGAAACAAGCTTTACTGGCCTGTGTGATAAAATTGGCTGCTTGTTTATCCACATGTTTAGCTAAAGAAGTTCGATAATTTTATTTTGGTTAGCAATAGTATGTGTTTTGGTTTGACCTTTGAAAGGTGTCAATTGACCAACAAATCATGCTTGTTTGAAGTACTACCACTTTTTCTGTTCTTTTGTTTAATAATGTCAAAACTTTTAGTCACTTGATGTTACCCAGCCAAAGCCTTTCTTTTGACTTTACCTGCTATTGTCTACAAATTAGAAGTTTTGAATTTTTATTTTAGCAGTTTCTACAAATGTCTTCACTTGATAACTAACAATAGCTGTTGGGATACCTGTTGTAGGTGATGGTTGTGACAACTCATGAAGGAGTGCCCCAGGAATTTTATGGAGCAAAATTGATTGGATCTCGAAGGTTGTAAATTGTAATAACACTGTCCTCATACTTCTATTTTTTGTTCTGGCTTGCATTTTGTTGCTTCAAAGTTTCTTTACCGGTGCTGTAAAGGTGATGCAAAAGTTGTACACGAATTTTAGAGTTCAAAATTCGAATACACAGTGTCGAGCTGATGCATAGTACTCTTTGGCCAATGGTCTGTTTTTGCAAATGTTGGTTTTTCTGACAATGTGAATCCCTTCTTGCAGCTTCCCCTGTCCCTGGTACCAGAAGGTTCCCCTCTCATTAGCGCTAAGCCCTAGAATAATCTCAGAGGTTGCCAATTTTAAGCCTGATATCATACATGCGTCATCTCCTGGTATTATGGTGAGTATCATATTCTTGCTATTGCTCCTCTTCTTCATGCTTAATTATACCATCAATTGTTCCCTCAACTATCATGAAGGAAGAATTGTCTGTTTCTGTATCATTAACAGTTTGTGTTTCTATTTCTGTAGGTTTTCGGTGCTCTCATTATTGCAAAACTATTGTGTGTGCCTTTAGTGATGTCTTACCACACTCATGTACCAGTGTAAGTAGGACCAAACTGATTTTCCATATAGGCTTCTTAGCATGCTTCACATTAAATTAATCTTTTTTCTACTAGTAGATAGTCCCAAACGGAATAATTTTTTTTTTTTTAAGGATTGGTTGAAAACCCTGCAGTAATCTTTCATTGAGAAGCCATAGCATCGTCAGAAATGTGAATTTCGGGTTTTATGTTTGTTGAACCTGACTTGCATTTTGGTCCTGCAGATACATACCAAGATATACCTTTAGTTGGTTGGTCACGCCTATGTGGTTGGTTATAAGTATGTGAACTTTCACTATGTGACACTGGTTCCAGCTTTTTTTATGGGTCAACCAGTAATTGTTTTTTGGTTTCTTGCTGAACAGAATTTCTTCATAGGGCAGCTGACCTTACACTAGTGCCATCAGCTGCCCTTGCAAAGGAGCTGGAAGCAGCTAGAGTAACAGCAGGTGAATGAATATTTCTTGCTTAGTAGGTTTAGTAGGTAACTCCGTCAATGTAATAATAGTGAATTTTACTTTTTATGCTTCTGATTCAGACGCATTTGGTGGTATTTGGCGTCTTTCTGAAAGTAGAATATGCAAATTGTGTGCAAATGGCACTTGAGCTGAATTGGTGTTAAATTGTTATTTCTTTGTTTGTTTTAAGGTAACAAAATTCGTCTCTGGAATAAGGGTGTCGATTCTGAAAGCTTCCATCCCCAATATCGTTCTCATGAAATGCGAATAAGATTAAGGTTGGACGTTTTTTCCTTCCTTGCTGTTGCCTTTGCCGCTTAATATGAGTTTCTTCTGATAATATTATACTGTGCTTTTTGAATCAGCAATGGGGAGCCCGAGAAGCCATTGATAGTCCACGTTGGGCGACTTGGTGTTGAGAAGAGTTTAGATTTGCTCAAAAGGTAAACAGACATTGAAGGGGCACCAATTTCAGTAAGTAGGTGTTTAACAAACCCATTGTTACCAAAGGTCTTTATCTCTGCTACCCTTCTATCTTAGCTGTCCCATCCAAATAATTGCAACAAATAGTTTTGTCCTTGGATTTAGTGATTTTCTATACGTTGCAACTCCAGAGTGCCTAATCCCCATCAAATCCTTTCCTTATTCTTTAGTGCCATTTCTCTGGAATCATGAAAGTTGTACTTCTGACATTTCACAAGCATCAGCTTTTTTTTCATACTTCATTTTTGCACTCTGCTTTGTTTGCAATAAGCAGCACAGATGCACTGCACTTGTGTGGATTGCTTCATAGTTATTGTAGAACAGTAACTGTTGACGTTTGATATGTATGATTGAACAGTGTCATGGACAAGCTTCCAGAGGCACGAATTGCTTTTGTCGGAGATGGGCCATACAGGTAATTCGGTTTGGACTAATAGGATGTTTTTGTCAACTCATTGCAGCATCTACATAACTCTAGGTAGTCTTTGCGTTTTACCCAAAGCCACCAATTAGCCATCTGGATCATGAAATGGAGTATAGTGAATCTAAGGTGGTATATCAAGAAATCATTAGACATTTTTCTAAACCTTGTATACCCAATAGTCACGTAGACTACTTATTGCCCATGATCTTCCAAAAGCTATAGAGCTTACAAAGGAAACCATCGGTGCGTGTTTATTTTGCATAATAAAACTGTTTCTCAGTTGTCCACCATTTTGAAGATGGTACTTGTTGAAAAAAGTAAGCTTGATTTGTATTTCCCACATGGGAATTTGAGAGTCAAGATTGGAGGCTAAGAAGGTTGGCACTGGCCAAGCCTAATTCCACCAACCAAAGAAGAAGTCAAGTTTGGTGACTGAGATATGTTTTGTGTAGTCTATAAATATGGGTTTGTATTTGTGTTATAGAATTAGTGGTAGAGAGAAAAGAACACCTAAGTGTTCTTGAGAGACTGAGAGAACCCCAGTGGGGGTTTCTCCCCACACACAGTGGGACAGAAAAAATCATGAGTGAAGTAATTTGAGATTGAGGTTGAGTAGAACTCCCTCCATTGTATTTGTATCTACCCCATATAGTGAAATACTCTCCTCCCGTGGACGTACCTGTTTTTGGGGAACCACGTAAAAATTCTTGTGTATGTGTGTGCATGTGATTGTGACGCTTCCGCTATAATCAGAGCCCTCTCTACCATTCCAACATTGATTCCTCTTGTTAGCATGTCCGTCTCTCATCTTCCGAGACCCAATCCCTTATCTTCTCTACTCACCCTCTTCAAACTCATTGACTGCTACTGCTTATCATCTTCTCTCTCTCTTCTTTTTTCTCTTGCGCTCGCTCACCACTCACTCTTTTCTCTTGGCAGCGCTCTCTTCTCTTGTAGAACAACCCTGTGCACTGGGTGTTCTACCTCTTCCTCTTTTGGAATCAATCTCTTTAATGTTCCGCCTCTGTCTAAACATTTGAGGCCAGCTCTCACCACACACTCTTCTCTGCAGCAACTCTTCAAGGGATGGTCTGGAATACTCAAATAACAGCCTTTTCACGGCTTCTGTTCCGCTTCCAACGTATCGCGACTCAATGCAATAACACGCGAGCTTTATTTGAAAAACACGCCACTCCATTGTTGACGACGCGTGTGGCTCGTGCGCCGCGACTAACCGCATGCACCATCTTTCTCTGGCATGTGATGTCACCTTTGGCATCCTCTCTCCACAACACTGCTGATCTGTGACCAGCTGATCTGTGATCATCTCTTGACGACGATTTTGATCGTATCAAGAAAAACAACTTTGGCCAAAGTCGAATTTTTGACCCGTCTTTCCGTTAATCCCTTTTTTTTCCTTTCGTCGGACTCTCCTTTTGCGGATGCTCCTCACTCCACACATCTCATCCATACAACATAATTCCCTTGGAACTACTGCCAGGGACTAAACTGCAACTTCTGATAAGTTTAGGGACTTAAATGTAATTCTGCAAAACTCTAGGGAGTGAACTGCAATTACCACCCTCTGGTCAAAGTCAATAGTTGACCAATCAACGGTCATACTGAGTTGCCGAGTCGATCCACCGATTCGGATCGAGTCCATCACATCCCACCGGGTCCGGTTTGACCCGGCTACATCGTAGCCTACAAGGTACCTGCCACACTGAATCCCTCATTTGCCTTGGATTCTTTTACACACCAGACAACTTCAATTTTTTAAAGAATCTCCCACCTACCTTTTTAATGCCTCCCACTTGTTTTTTTTTACTTCTTTCGATGGACATCTTTTTGTTTACTACCACCACCAGATTCTTCATATTGACCGTCTCTCTCTTCTCCTTTCTTCATCTTTTCTGCCGCTCCTCTGAAAACAAAGCAACATCGCCATCTTCAAAGGGCCCTTGGGGGCTCGTTTCAACTCTAAATTTGACGCCGTCTGCGTCAATGAACTCATCTCGCGGAGCTCTCTCTTCCTCAACTCTCAAAGTGATTTTTTTCGATTACTATGAAAAATCAGCCCATCTAGCTCATCGTCTTTGTCTCGGCCCGTCTGGTCGTTCAACTCCACCTCAGCCCTCTTGCTCCACCTGAGCTCTGATACCGTACTTTCAACACACACAAGTACATCTATATATAGGCATACAACATGAGTGTGAACACCGGCGGCCGTCACCAGTTTCAAATTGAACTCTTCCTCCGCTGGGTAAACATTTGTGGCTAGTTGGCTGCCAAAGTCTTCAATGGCTGCTGGCATGATGTGGAACAGTATCCACACATTTTTCTTATTCCTTAATCAAACTTACTTACTTTTCAACATCCCCCCTTAAGCTTGATTCTTGTGTATGTGTGTGCATGTGATTGTGACACTTCCGCTATAATCAGAGCCCTCTCTACCATTCCAACATTGGTATCAGAGCTCTAGGTTAGAGCATAGACGATTCTGGGTAAACCCAGAGAAGACGAGATCGGAGACCGGAAGGTGATCTGGTGCTATTTCCGACGAAGAGCCAGAAGGGCTTAGAGCTCAGGTTCGAGCGCAGGACCGAGCATAGAAGAACTGGGCAAACCCAGTTACGGAGTTTTGTCGGAGAAGACAAAACAGAGCCGGCACAAAGCTGACTCATGAGAAGTAGCAAGAAGGAGCTGCTATCAAAGGCCAGGAGGGCCATGTTGGATCCAATAAACCCGTAGCAAGACCCGATTGGAGCAAATATCATTCGAGACCAAAATCACTTTGGAAAGTTGAAGAAGAAAGAGCTCGACGAGACGAGTTTATTGGCGCAGACGGCATCAAAATTGGAGTTGAAATGAGCTCCCATAAGCCATTTGAAGAATGGTGTGTTTCTCTGAACTTGTTTTCAGAGGAGCGGCGGAGAAGATGAAGAAAGGAGAAGAGAGAGACGGTCAATATGAAGAATCTGGTGGTGGTAGTAAACAAAAAGATGTCCATCGAAAGAAGTAAAAAAAAACAAGTGGGAGGCATTAAAAAGGTAGGTGGGAGATTCTTTAAAAAATTGAAGTTGTCTGGTGTGTAAAAGAATCCAAGGCAAATGAGGGATTCAGTGTGGCAGGTACCTTGGAGGCTACGATGTAGCCGGGTCAAACCGGACCCGGTGGGATGTGATGGACTCGATCCGAATCGGTGGATCGACTCGGCAACTCAGTATGACCATTGACTGGTCAACTATTGACTTTGACCAGAGGGTGGTAATTGCAGTTCACTCCCTAGAGTTTTGCAGAATTACATTCAAGTCCCTAAACTTATCAGAAGTTACAGTTTAGTCTCTGGCAGTAGTTCCAAGGGAATTATCTAGTGTGGGTGACACCACTAGATGCATGTGCAACCATATGTACATACAGTACTATATGGGTGAATAGTATGTATGAATAGTGCACAAATGAATAGTGAAATTCGTGAATAGTACTATACGGGTGAATAGTACTTTCCAAACATAAATGAATTTTGGCTACCAAAAAAATGCCAAAAGTGACGAGACGGGTTGAAGAAATATCAGACGAGATTGTATCAACCGAGACGAAAGTCAGCCTCTTTCCAGGTGGAGTGTGAGACCATCTGGAATGAGCCTCTGGTGTGAGCAGAGGGTTGCTGTGATGACGAGGATTGACCCGCCAAAGCAGTTCAAGTTATGTTCGGACCCAAGTTCGACATGTGGAACAAGGAGCGACGTACTCCTTGTGTGACGAGATCAACCACCAAAGTGGTTGAAGGGGCTCAAGGAAAAGGAGCCAAGATGAACAACGGACGGTTGTTCCTACAGACGGAGGAAATGGCAACAGGCGGTTGTCTAGCGAGACGTGATGACGAGAGACGGACATGTTGACAAGAGGAATCAAGCTTAAGGGGGGATGTTGGAAAAAGTAAGCTTGATTTGTATTTCCCACATGGGAATTTGAGAGTCAAGATTGGAGGCTAAGAAGGTTGGCACCGGCCAAGCCTAATTCCACCAACCAAAGAAGAAGTCAAGTTTGGTGATTGAGATATGTTTTGTGTAGTCTATAAATATGGGTTTGTATTTGTGTTATAGAATGAGTGGTAGAGAGAAAAGAACACCTAAGTGTTCTTGAGAGACTGAGAGAACCCCAGTGGGGGTTTCTCCCCACACAGAGTGGGAGAGAACAAATCATGAGTGAAGTGATTTGAGATTGAGGTTGAGTAGAACTCCCTTCATTGTATTTGTATCTACCCCATATAGTGAAATACTCTCCTCCCGTGGACGTACCTGTTTTTGGGGAACCACGTAAAAATTCTTGTGTATGTGTGTGCGTGTGATTGTGATGCTTCCGCTATAATCAGAGCCCTCTCTACCATTCCAACAGTACTCTTGTATCACCACCATTTTGAATACAGCCATCAGAAACTGTCAGCCGGTTTTCTGCTTTTCATAACACCGATGACGAAATTGTTAGACTTTACATCCATTGAAGCCAGAGACAATGATGGTCACTTACATTTGCTTTCCATTAGGAATCAGAATCAGTGAATCACGTACAAAAATATTCATCTGATACAGAGTATTTTTGGCAGGGAGGAGCTTCAAAAGCTGTTTACTGGCATGCCAGCAGTATTCACAGGGATGTTGGGAGGTGAGGACCTCTCTCAGGCATACGCCAGCGGAGATGTTTTCGTGATGCCTTCAGAATCAGAAACACTCGGGCTTGTTGTTTTAGAGGCCATGTCATCGGGACTTCCTGTGGTGGCAGCTCGCGCGGGAGGACTCATAGACATAATTCCAGAGGACAACGAGGGTAAAACCGGGTTTTGCTTTACTCCAGGAGATATTGATGACTGTGTGAACAAATTGAAGCCGTTGTTGCATGATATTGAACTAAGAGAAACAATTGGTAAGGCTGCGCGTGAAGAGATGGAGAAGTATGATTGGAGGGCTGCCACTAGGACGATACGCAACCAGCAATATAATGCTGCCATTTGGTTCTGGAGGAAAAAGAGAGCGCAGTTTCTGAGACCATTCCAATGGCTTTTCAGGCGTTTTTTCCAGGCGCCGGAAGTTAACTACTGGTGATATGTATAGATCTTACAACTTGGGTTTCAAAATGGGTTATTAATCGAAACGAATTGTGGGATTTCAAAGGCCTCTTGGGATGTCTGATTAATTGTTTGCTTGCGTCGGACAGATTGATTTGTATGAAGTGGACCACAAGGTTTGATATCTGTTGGGTTATGCTTAAGCCAAGGGAAATCCATTGATTTGAATGTAAGATCAGTGTAATAAACAGGGGAAGTTGATTGTTTATTGAATTAGTACTTTGTCTGTAGCATAACTCTCTTTTTTCAATGAAATTTTACTACTTGATGCAACCTGTATGTATATTTGATCTACAATCATGACTTGGAAGTTGTGAATTTAAGTTTGCAATTGTACTCTACCTTTTTTCTTCCCTTTCAACTTTCGGAGAAAAACTTGGGTGCCCGCCGGGTACCACGTGGCGGTACACAGCGCGCATCTCGGCCATCCAAAACTGTCGTGGATATCAGTCCCGATTTTAAATACACTCTAAATACACTCCGGTAAGAGTGTATTAAAAATCTGGACCGTCCAAAACACTTTTGGACGGCTATAATGGGGCGTTGCGGGTACCATGTAAGGCGCCACGTGGTACCCTATTTGCACTCAAGTTTTTCCCCCAACTTTAGCGTTCTTTGTTAATCTTGGAGGTAGATCACAATGGCCTAATACTATGCCAAAAGGTTTTGTTTTGTTTTTGGTTCTGCTTTCTTCCTTGGTTAACACAGAAGTGACACACTTCTTTCTTTGACCAGATATAAGCGTCTGACTAGATTTACTATCCAAGGGGGACGTATTCGCTATTTGGTTACAATTTTAACAACTTTGTACCAAAATAAAAAATAAGAAAATCAAATAAGTTGGATTAAACGACCTTGGATAAATTATACCCACTAGTAGTTCCGTCAAACAAATCGGTCCTAAACGGTTTTCATGAAATTCACAAAACGGTGTGTTAGGGCCTAAATCGGTCCTAAACGGTTTTCATGAAATTCACAAAACGGTGTGTTAGGGCCTTGGGAAAACTGTCTTTGGTTAAAAGACGACGCGTTTGGATTAAGGGCTATGTACGGGCCGGTACAAAAAATTAGGATTCCCTCCAGGTTCAGCCCAAGTAATGAAATTTCCCACCAAGGTAAGTACAATAATTTCTACCAAAATTACCCCGCCCCACTCTTCACTTTTATCAAACGGCTTGTATTGCTAATGCTCGCAAAGCACATAATTTTTTATCCTCTGTGACACGTGTCACAAAATCATTCGACCATCTACCTTACCTTCATTGGGATTCAAGATTGTGTTTCTTCTCTTTCTACAACAACAACAAAAAAAAAAGCAAACAAAACGTACTCATGACTCATGACCATTCATTACAAGAAGGACAGCTGGGTATGTGTGGCCCACCTCATTGACTATTTTGGCGGAAAGAGCGCTCGAGATTCTCCTTCTTTTTCTTTTCTACTCTGTCTTTCTTCTGTTTCCTCTCTCTCCCCCCCCCCCCCTACTTTCTTTCCGTTTGTTTCTCGTCATTGTCATCTTCTCGTTTGATTCACTAGGATCTACTCTAATTAAGCCATTTGCGTCGCTTTTTACGAAAATTTATAGGTATTTTTTGTTTCCCTTCTTTGTTTTTTTTTCAGATCTACAAATTCGCAATGTTTTGTACAAAATTCGTAGGTTCTATTTCGGAAAAATGACCATGTTTTTGTCATCCTTTATAGCGATTCAGTAATTTATACAAATTTGTAGAGATTTATCCTGTTTTTATAAAAATTCGCAGTGAAAATTCGCACCCAAAGTTCGCAAAGGAATAAATTCACAGGGTGCGAATTTTGTGAATTTTTACACAGACTGACAAATTTCGGTCGAGGCTCCTTGTTAGCGCTGCTTTTGAATGGAAAAGATTGATTGTGGAAAGAATGTTTACGCATACATTTTGATCGAAAGATCTGTAATTATGGCTTCTTGAATTTTGTTTAGATTGATGGAGTAATTTGTGTAATTTGCAGACTCGTCATATCTAATCTGTTTTTAGATCATAATGTGGCTAGTAAATTTGCATCTTTCTTTTTTATTTCTTTTTCCTGAAAATTGTTGTTGTAATCCACTGAAAAATTTCCCCAATCATTTTGTATTCACTGCGAATTTTTCTGAGGTCACCGGAAACGGAGATCCGGTGGTCGGCGAGCGTAGTGTGGTGGTCGCTGGAGGTTGGTGATGGTCGGAGAAGGCAGGTTAGCAGTCGCCAGAGGTTGGTTCGTCGGAGAGGGAGGACAGGGAAGGTTTGTTGTTGTTTTAAATAGGAAGGACAAAAAAGTCATTTTATCTTTGAGCTTGACCTGGTGGTAATTAAAAACCTGTGTCTACCTTCATGGGAAAAAGAAAGCACTTTGTTGTACTGGACAGTAAATATCTGTTGGATTAACTTAGTTATCTTTTAACACTTCAACTGATGTGTACGTGGTAAAAGCCCAACTAAAAAATGTCTTCTCATTTAGGAAAAACTCAAAATGGAGGCAAAAAATGTTGGGTCTCTATATTTGGAGACCTAAAATATGGGTCCCACATATTTCCTCTTTATTTGTAGTCCGGTGTTTGATTTGCACGGTATTAAAAAAAAGACTGGACAACTCAGGACTATTTCATGAAATAATATTCCCTCCGTCCTTTTTTAAATGTATTACCTGGAAATTTCAACTATTTTGCTCTCACACCAACTTTTACATCTATTTTTCATTACTTACCCTTATCAATATAATAATACATACTAACTTTTTAAAAAAGAATCTACTTTTAAGGGCAAAATAGGAAATGTATCCACTAATTTTTCAAAACACACACTTATTAAGGGACAACCCAAAATGGAAATGTACACACTATAAAAAGGACGGAGGGAGTACCACATAATAGAAGGTGGTATTACCTTGTCTCGCCCATCGGGATTAATTTTCCTTTACATCTAAATGGTAAAAAATAATCCTAGTTATGCTTATCACATATTTATCTCACTTTAACCAAACATAGTACAACTAATTCCAGTATTCATAAAATCCTTTCTATTATCCCGTGGTCCCCACTTATCTCCTTTTTCCCCATCCTTAAGCCCACATAATCTAATCCCTCCCTCCTAAAAATAATCTGGCAATCAAATGAACCGGCCCTTAGAGTATTAGCACTGGTTTCTTGCCATTTTCCATTGTCATTCTCATTTTTGAGCAATGAATAGTGTCATTTTACCAAAAAAATGCAAATTGCCATATGTTTTGCCATTCTTGACAAAACATTTGCCATTTGTCATTTTTGAGAAATTTTTTTTTTTCATTTTTTGTTTATGGCTGTGGCATCCTTTTTGCCATTTTCGACAAATGACGACAACATTTCTTCCCTTTTTGACAACGGGTTTAGTTGCTCTTAGGGTCAGGGGTCCGGCTTTGATCAATCAGAGATCAATTGAAATGCTGTATACCAGGGGTCAGAGATCTATCACGGATGCTGATTCGGTGAAGCCCGTCCCTGGTAAGGGTCATCATTGGGCCGGGCCGGGCCGGGCCGCGAACTTCCAACCCAAGCCCGCCCGTGGGCCGGGCTTAGCGGGCTTTTTATTTTTAGCGGGACGGGCTATCTCTCAAAAGATGAAGCCCAGGCCCGTCCCACGGGCTTATCCTAGTCGGGCGTGAGGGCGGGCCAGTCTTCGGGTGGGCCGGGCCGGGCTATTTGGCAGGCTAAAATGCTTATTGCATATTAATTTTTTTGAGCCAAAATTAATGGTTTCTTTTTGTCCCGTACCGAAATAAGGAGGATTTGTTTTTCCGATGGATTGAAAAAAATAAAACAAAGACCAAAAAGCAACACAGTGACCGACACAGCATGTCAAATACCCAATGCTTTTAAACATTCTCATGCCCAGTGTCTGCTGAGGTATGGAAACACTTGTAGTACAAAAGTTGGCAAACCAAGTCGGTTTTTGACTCGCATTGTGCATTAATAAAATGCATAATTTACTTGCAAAAAGCAACATGAGAATAATTTTGTTCCCATGCTTACATATGGGTGTATTAGTGTACCGGGCTTCCGGGCGGGCTAATATCTCGGGTCGACGGGTTAGGCTAATGGGCAGGCCAATGGTCGGGCGGGCGGGTTGGAGCCAAAATTTTTAGGCCCAAGTCGAGCCCATGTAAAAGTCGGGCTGGGCTAAACCCGCCCATATGACGGGCTCGGATCGGGCAAAGCCCGGCGGACCTAGCGGGCTTCGGGCGGGCCACGGGTCAATGGGCGGAATGGTGAGGCTTGGTCCCTGGTAGGTAACTTTCTATATATAGCCATCCAAAGAATAATTGACCATCTAGATCATGGCCCTAAACTCGAAATGCTTTATAGTATACCAGCCGCCAGGGGACAACTCGATGAACCACTCTACTTGCTCCCAAGAAGCTTTTCTTATGGCGAAGTTTGAATAACATAACATAGTACCAGTGAATAAAATGTTAGTGCAAAGGAGAGTTCCGGGGACAGCGGCATGTCCTATCTGGGGATTAGTTGATGGAACTACAACCCATGTACTGATGAACTGTGAATGGGCTAGCAAAGTGTAGCTTCTTTTTCTGTTTCGGTTCGGGCCAGAGGACCTATCTACTATGCATTTTGGAGAACTATGGTCGAGGATGGGTTCAACTAAAAGTGAAGGAAAGCGGTCAAAGTCGCTTGGTCTTTTTTCTTTTGTTTGATGGTATATATGGAAGGCAAGGAATGACTGGGTCTTTAAAATGGATTGGGGAGGAGGACATTTTGGGTAAAGGTATGAATGAGTTTCATGATTTTCTACTAGCGAATACCAAACCCCTCGGTGAACCGAGACCAAATGAAGCAATAGAGCCTATTGGCTGGCGTTCTCCAGTCCACGGTTTTTTTAAAATCAATGCTGATGGAGCTTTTGATGCAACAAGGAAAAGAGGAGGGTATAGGGCTGGTGGCAAGGGATCATGTGGGTCGAGTGAAATGGATTGCAGCCATTCCAATTTTTCATGTTCATACAGCTGAAACTGTGGAAGCTTGGGGATTTAGATGGGTAGTGACTATGGCAAAGGAAATAGGGGGGGAGTACTTGTCTTTTGAGGGAGATGCGCAATGTGTTGTTCAAATGCTTCAAGGAGTTAAGAGTTGCCAACTCAAGCTTAGCAGTAATCATCAAAGATACTACTAGCCTTGCTATTATTTTTTTATGATGTTTCTTTTTCATTTGTTTTTAGAGATTGCGATAGGCTGGCTAATGTTGTGGTCAAGTACGCCCTACCCATTGAGCTACTGGCAACCTGGGAAGTAAAAAATTTCCGGACAGAGTGAGTAGGGAAGCTCTTTCTGATGTTTCGCATTTACCGTAATCAATAAAGTAGCTACCGATTGATTAAATAAAAAAAATCTAATACAAATGACGATGAAATCCATAAATGATGTGGCAATATAAGCTACAAATTTGGAAGACCAAAAGATATGCAAAGTCAATTGTTCAGCGTGGAACATGAGGGAATGATAATGATAATTACAGCTGACTAGTAAAGCACTACTGGTCCTAAAAAGGTCCAAATTCATGCCAATGAGGACAAATCCGTCACTTTCCCAAAACACACCACTCAGTTTACTCAAATCACAATCACAGCCGTCCATCTCATTGACCCATTCCCACGACCACTCCGATACTGCCACGTCACCAGATCAAGACACGTACTGCATAAACTAAATCACAATCACAGCCGTCCATCTCATTGACCCATTCCCACGACCACGCCGATGCTGCCACGTCACCAGATCAAGACACGTACTGCATAAACTCCACATCCGTCTCCACCCCCGCCAATGTCGCCGGCGCCAAAACCACCTCCAGATCGACGCTCCCGCCGCCTTCACGGCCAGGAAACGCCGAGATCTTGCCGTCAAACTTATTCGCCTTGCCGCTCCTCACCGCCACCGGCCGGCCCCACCCGAAGTCATTATCGTACATCGGAAACCTCGGTGAGCTACCCATCGTGATCGACGCGCCGTCGAAATTCCCCAACGGAAACAACCGAGGGTTGCTCTCCCAATCCTTCACCCCACGGCGCACCGTAGCGTCGCCGTGCGCAACCACGTTCTGGTGCAGCAGATCCGCGCTCCAGTGCAAATCATTCGATAAAACATCTCCGACCAAAGCAACGGTTGGGATGCTCTGGATGGCATTTCCAAAGTACAACGGCTGGAGCCGTGGCTCGAGCCGATGGCGACAGTTAACCGCCATACGAAACGTCGTCGGCTTTGTTTTCTCGAGATTCCTGGCGCGTGTGACTGAGCGCCACAGCTGAGCGCAGAGCGACTGGAAGGAAGAAATCTCAGCCGTTGGATTTATCTTTCCGGTTTTGAATAACTCCGTTATCTTCTCGTCTGTGACGCCGTTTGCGATCAGGTTTTGATTGGCTTTGAGTTTCAGTTTGAGGATGGATTCTCTGGTGAAATGGAAGATACGCTCGCGTAACGGCTCGTTGCCGGAGAATGTGGCCGACGGTCCGCCTTTGGGGAAGCGGAGGATTGCCGGAGAGTTGAAAACGGTGTCGCGGCGGAAGTCGGGCGATTTGGAGATCTTTTTGGATCCTTTGGTAATCTCGGCGAAGGTGTTGAAGAAGTTCCAGAAGGAGGTACCGTCGGTGACGGCGTGGTTGACCGTGAGGCCGATGAAGATTCCGTCGCCAAGCTCGGTTACCTGCGTCGATGGAGCCACGAAAATTTGGTGAGCCAACGGTCATCAAAAGTTAATCTAACAACATGCGTCTAGACAAAATAAAAATTCACGGATTCAACAAAAATACAGAAAAGACTAACCTAAAAATTAAAAAAAAAAAAGGCAAGACAAAAGAATGGAGCCTCAGCTTACTATTAGGGCTGCAAATGAATCGAGTCGTTCTCGAAATATTCGAAGCTTAACTCGGTAAATGCTCGTTTGCGTTTGAATTCGAATTCAACTCGAGAGCTAAATGAGCCGAACTTGAATCTGACTGTATTTGGCTCGATTAGGCTCGGATTGTCGAAACTCAATCTCGAATGAAAAATCCCTTACATAAGCTATGTAAGGGAGTCCCTATAGGATCTGGACTGTTATATGGAAGATGATCTTATAAGGGCTCCCTTACATAGCTTATGTAAGGGATTTTTCGTTCGAGATTGAATTGAGACGATCCGAGACGATCCAAACCGGTAGATGTGTTTAAAACATATTTTTAAGGTCCACGTGAGGATTCGTAAAAAAAAATACCCGAAAAGACTTGATCCGAGCAGTTTTCATACAAACCGTAGGATATATATTTCATGAAAAACTGCTTGGATCAAGCCCTTCCGGGTATTTTTTTTTACGAATCCTCGCGTTGGACTTTAAAAACACATTCTAAACACATCTAACGGTTCGGATTGTCGAAACTCGATCTCGAACGAAAAATCCATTACATAAGCTATTGTAAGGGAGTCTCTATAGGATCCGGATTGTATATGTATATATAAGCTTGAATATATTTAAACTTTTAAACATACATTACGAAAATTTTATAACTTGTCCATGTATAGTTTAAATGTATTATAAACTTAAATTTCAATACGATTTTGTAAATGTATGTACTCATTTATGTACAAAATAATTTTTATTGAAGTTTTAAACTTGTATAAGAGCATAAATATCTAATATTTTTGACACATTAAAGCTCGTAACAAGCTCGAGTTTGACTCAAACTTAGGCAAGCTCGGCTTGAGCTCGAGCTCGGCTTTAGTTTATTTAAAAACTAAACGAAAGGACCTGATTACCCTAAAGTTCAATTCAATTCGGTTCATTTGCAGCCCTACCTACTATGCTTCAACAACTTCAAATAAAAATTAGGCCCGGTTCCTCTTACCATACATTTTTGAAATTTTTTGACTTTTTTGAGTTTGGCCGAAAAAATCAAAAAAGTCTCTACTCACATAAAAAGCCTTCTGGAAAAAACCTAAAAAGCCATAATAAGGTAAATAATCTTATTTTTGTCTACAACTACAATACAAAAAAACACGAGAAACTCACCCTTACACTTGAAAGTTAACAATTTTGCCCCCTTCTCCCCTAACTTTAACCCAGTTTTTTGGTTTTTTTTTATTAAATTATTTATAATTGAATCAAATTTTTACTTCGTCTTGACGAGAAAAATCGAAAAAAATTAAAAAAATGGACCAAAGGCCCAGGTTCATCTTTAGATGAAAGACTTGATCTTCTAGTAAAATTTAATAGGGGTATCTAATAAATTAATTCAGAAACATGAGCTGTCATTTTCTATTTTATGTTCTGAGAAAAAACATGAGAGAGATGTATACAAGACAGCAAGACAGGGGAGATGTATCCTTAAAAAAGTGGAGTAGGAAAGAGATGGGTAGGGCAGAGGAGTGAGGATATTTTAAGAGGAAAGTTCCAATGTAATTTCTACATTGGACTTTTCATAGAGGTCTCAGAATTATGACATCATTATCACAAGGGAAAAGTTGGAAGTGAAATTGCTGACTCAAATCTTATGTAAAGGAGTTTGATATTTACGGTTGTTTTGAGTTGTAGGGTCTGGAGGGGGAAAAAAAAGATTTGGAGTTGGGGTAAAATGTAGATTCTTTTTTTTTTGAACGGCAAAGAGAATTTTATTAATCTTTGGAAACGAAAATATAGATTCGTCATATGACAAACAAGAACAATTAACCCAATTGCCCAAGTATAGGTTTGCCTCACCTGCACAGCGGCGAGGGGCTTGTGGTGACCGGAATAGCTGAGAGTATTGTCAAAGGCAAAGAACTTTTTGAAGCAAATCGGAACATCGAGAGGGCTTAAAATGTCGTCGACAAATAGGTGTTTGGCTCTAGCGTGAATGAATTCGACGCCCGAATCATTACAGAGTATGTGGACATGACCGGCGGGGTCGGTGGTGAGGCGGCCGGCGAGGGCCGGGAAGTGGGAGAGGGTTTTGGAGAGGGAGAGTTTGAGGACCGAGACGAGGGAGTCAACGGGGAGCGGTGGATGGGATAGTAAGACACCCTTTTGGATGTATTGGCATGAGAGCATGGGAAGGTCAGAGACAGAGAGTTTTAGGGCTTTCTTGACTGTGGATTTTTGGTCTGGGGATATTGTGCATTTGGAGATTATAGATACTGAAGAGGAAGGCATTTTGTATGATCACTAAGTTGTGGTTTGAAAACTTTGAAGTCTACTTGATGTTGTGTGTGTGTGTGTGTGTGTGTGTTTTGGAAGTGTTGGGAGGTTTTTATAGATGAAAGTGTATGAGTTGGATTCATGCACCTTGGGGTGAGGGGACATTCCTGGGTAGTTGCTAATGTACTTTCTATCATGTTCTGTTTTTTTTCTTTTGGAAGGTCGGAGACATCCTCCGGACCAGCTAACGCGTAGCTCGAATTATTCTTTTTCCAGACTGTTCAAAGGTAGACCATTCATGTCGGGATTAGAGAATTCACAAGAAATTTACTTTCTTACTGTCTAACCTCCATAATCGAATTTGGGTCAATTATATGAGGAGCAAACACACCAACAAGCCAGACTAACCTCCGGGTTTTCTATCATGTCTTTGCAACTGTTGCATTGTGGATATAAAAAGTAAGTTTCTTCAAATAATACGGATATGAAAAGTAAGGCCTTCACAATTGGCAAAAAAAGGAAAGGGGCTTTTTTGTTTTATGTCAATCGATTGAAGAGAGATCAATTAAATCACATATGAAGTACAAAATATCAATTCCGAATACTACATGTGAGAGTTCACAAGACAACCAAACCCAACAACTTAACCAATACAAGAAATAAGTCTGTTACAGGGTGAAAACAAAGAAAAGAAAAACCTCTGCCCGCAAGCGGGAAGATTCGAACTCCTAACCTCCTAAGCCAACTGAGCTAGCCCCAGTTAGTTAAGAAAAGAGAATTTAAAAGTGCCAAATAATGTTAAAGATTGGTTTGTTTACCAACGATGTGAAAATGGCCGTCACTAATTTTGGATTTTACTCCCACGGACTTAATTTTTGTCTTCATTTGAAAAAATTCAAAGGAAACATAATAATCACACATTGATAAAGATAAATCGACGACCTAAGACGGCCGGTCTACTCGGGTGACCAAACATCTCCTTCGCCACACATAGGCTGAGGAGAGAACGAGAAAGATAAAGCCGCGAGATCATTTCTTCCACCTTTTGGCTGGGTACTACGCGGCGGTACGGTGGTATCTAGCTCACATTTCGGCTGTCCAGAAGTATTTTAGATGGCTGTAATGTGCGCCGAACACCACGTGTGTGATACCTATGGGTTTTGGTTAACATCACACTAGTGTTCTTAATTTCCTTGCAAGTTCTACGATGCTATGCCCATTTCCACTAAGTTTGACCTTTTAATTTTTTGATCGTTTTTAGTTGGTGTACGTGAAAAGAATAACATATCTAGTAAAACGTGGAAAAGCCAAAAAGCTTATATCCAAGCCAAAACTTTTCCGTGTTTGCCTATCAAACAAAAAACTTAACTGGATTCCTCAATGCAGACAAACGATCGATGGATATGATACACCCGGATTTCCATATCTAACATCTCTTTATATTGCAAACAAACAGGGCATTAGTGGCCTAAGAGCCCAAAAAGCTCGTATACCTTGCATCTATCAATACACAACAACAATAATAGAATCCATCGAGTCTCCAATCATTGGGGGTATGGGACGGGAATGCTTAGAGACAGACCTAATCTTTGGCAATATACACAAAGTGGCTGCTCTCAGAGTACCACTGGAACAGTGGTCCCCCTAAACCTCCTAGAACCGAGGTGATATAGGGACGTTTTGCTACAGAACCATACCCTCAAATCAAAGCCAAAAAGCATCAGGGAGGGCATGCCTAGAGACCCAAATTAATTTCTGTGCTCATTATCATGCTTCTTTCATTCATGGTCCAGAGCATCTCACTAATGAGCACAAACCTTGCATCTATCAATCAAGTGATTAAACCAAATCAAACTCGTATCATCAAAGCAAGTAACCAAAATCAAACTCACAAAAAAAAAAAACCAAGTAGCCAAAATTGAACTCAGCATTACATATATTCCATCCTCTTGGATCTTTTTTTACTGACGATCTCACAATTATTAAACTCCTGTATATATGATCACGCCACAGCTGATTTCAAATTTTCCCCAGAAAGTGGATAACAAAAAACACACATATAGCGCACATGTATTTGCAAAGAAGGTAAATATAGAGCAAATTAAACGTGCTGCATTTCTCAATTGACCTTTTTTGTCCAACTTTGGGGCTACATATTGATGCAACATTCAAGTGTTTCTTTTTTCAGTTTCAGAATAACAATAGAAAACAAAAATGATACATACACACCCTCCCGTACACACTCAGCCACACCCTCTCTCACATGGGGTGTGATCTCCACATGTGGGCCCCGTGTGGGGACTACAACCCATGTGAGAGAGGGTGTGGCTGAATGTGTATGAGAGGGTGTGTATGTATCACTACTCAATAGAAAAAGGACCATACGAAGGTTCCTTAGCGTCGGTTTCCCTTTTGTTAAAAAGTGCTAAACACGGATTTCGAAACAAATTATTCTCCTCATATTTTTACCAAAAATGATACATACACACCCTCCCATACACACTCAGCCATACCCTCTCTCACATGGGGTGTGGTCCCCATATGCGGGCCCCGTGTGGGGACCACACCCCATGTGAGAGAGGGTGTGGCTGAGTGTGTACGGGAGGGTGTGTATGTATCACTACTCTATTTATACATCAACTACTTTTAGCCTTTTTAACACTTTTGCTAAAAACAGGAAACTTTAGTCTGTTTAAATTAGATACAATTAGCTGATCAACCGAAATGATCTCTATCGCTAATACCTTGTCATGTATTCAAAATTGCTAACCAAATTACTCATACAATTATATATCGAGTTAGGATTCTTTTTTGAGAATGAATATTGTCCGCTTTGAGTATTTTTCTGGGTAGAGAATGGGTGACCCTAATGCCACGATTCTTTTTGTTACATCCACGACTCTTTTTGTTGCCTGACAGTTATACCCTCAATCAATTCATTCCAGCAATTTTCTATTTTTACTTGTGCCCTGTACAATACGAACACAACCAGTACTTCACTCCAGTCCCTTATTGTTTCCTCTACCAGTTCTCTCTCGCTAATGATTTGCATCTGCTAAACAAGACCTTCGACGATGACCGTGAAAGACGTGCATGCCTTCGGTGTAAATGATGACTGTAATCATCGCCGTCGTCTCGCAATCGAGCCGAATCTCTTGTATTCATCGATCATTAAAATTATTGCTTTCTATGAAAATAGGTACACATGTATAATGAAAGATCTTGTAAATACATACAAAACATGGAGTGAGAGAACAGAGAGAAAATGATAAAAATTTAGTTGCGCTTTCATATTTTCCTTGGATTCTCCTCCTTACCCTCTATCAAAGGCGGATCTAGGTATGGGCTACCCTGGGCTGTAGCCCAGGTAGGTGGGGCTGTAATATAAGTGAAAAAAAAAATATTTTATGTTAAATTATATACAGTAGTTTAGTAAATTTTAGCCCATCTTATTTTTTTTTTGTAGCCCAATCCATTCTAAGTTCACCTATTCAAAAAATTACCCACAAGTCAATCTCGTTTGAACAACTCAACATGTCGAAGTCGGTAAAGTTTTTTTTGCTTATGTCCATGTGAAAAGTTTATGTTGTTAAATGCAAAGCAAACACAGCACTGGTTGGTATGCTTAGATTTGTACTTATATTGTTAAATGCAGATCATTAAGTTAGCCCATGGTATATTGGTGTCCTGGATCCGCCCTTGCCCTCTATTCCTCTTTCTGCTGCATGTTGAGGATCAGATTTTGATTTCCCTTTCGAAGGGACAGAAGTAATGGATTACACTTTGAATGGGTTACATAGAAAGAGAGAGAGTAAGAATCAGATTTTCT
>JAXBDA010004352.1:0-29396 GCA_036023075.1 Gaultheria prostrata | reverse complement strand
AGGGTTTCCAATTGTTAGGATTTATTGATTCGTTATTTATCTTTTATGGTTGGGGTAATTTTGTCCTTTTATGCTTTTAGGGTTTTGCTAGGGTTTGTAGGCTTAGCCTATATAATCCCTTGATTAGATTTGTAATGAGAATAACCTTTGCAATGCAATAATATGATAGTAGTCGTTCGTTTGGTAGAATGTTTGTTTTCTTCTCTTTCCTTTGAAATCTCGCATGGTATCAGTGCAGGAATTGGGTAGTCTGACCTACCTCAATCGATCTCTGGGTTTCTCTGGTTTTGTTGCATCTCTCCTTCTCCTTTCATCGCAGCAGAAGCACAGCAGCAGCATCTCTTCCTCTCTCGTAGCAACTTCAGCATTCAACAGTAGCACACTAGCAGCATCTCCTCCCTCTCTCGCACAAGCAGCCCCCTCCGTCCTCCGGCGACCCTTGCCGGAGATTCGTTTGACTCCGGTGACCCTCGCCGGAGCTCCGGCAGCCTTTGATGACTCTCTTTTGGGTAATTTTTGGCTATTTTGGCCCTGTTTCTGGATCTGAACCCTCTTTTTGTACCTTTCTGCACTCCGGCAGCCTCGCCGGAGACCCGTCAGCACTCCGGCAGGCTCTTTCTTGCACTTTCCCATCTCTGTTTGCATCCGAAACTCACTGGCTCTCTTCCCATCGCACTTGGCATCTGTTTCAAACTCCGTAAATCTGAATCTGAATCTTTTGGTCACCCTTCAGCATCGGTTCTTCTTCCTACTCGCATGTTCTAGTTTTGCACCGCTTTGCTTGTTCAGTATCTTCGCAGTAGTATATTCGCATCAGTTGATTTGTAGTAGTTTATTGGAAGTATTATTAGCATTGGCATCGGCATTGGCATTGGCATCGGCATCGGTATCGGTATTGGCAATGGTTCGGCACAGCAGTGGATTTGCAGTTACCTCCTTGGCAAACTCACGATGCTTCGCGTCATGAGTCTGAGGGGGGGTGTGAAGTATAATTTAGGAATATAATTTTTAGGAAAGTATTAGTTTTTGGAATTATTGTTTAGGGTTTCCAATTGTTAGGATTTATTGATTCGTTATTTATCTTTTATGGTTGGGGTAATTTTGTCCTTTTATGCTTTTAGGGTTTGGCTAGGGTTTGTAGGCTTAGCCTAAATAATCCCTTGATTAGATTTGTAATGAGAATAACCTTTTCAATGCAATAATATGATAGTAGTCGTTCGTTTGGTAGAATGTTAGTTTTCTTCTCTTTCCTTTGAAATCTCACAATAGCTACCTAAGGAAAAAACGAGAAATCATTCAAGCCTTCCTCCTAGACTAGATGATCAGGTTGATGTTCAGCTGAGGCTGGGTAGTGCCTATGAATTTGTATCATCTTCCAACTTAATTTGTCCTGCTGGATACCGTGAACAGACATTTTACTATAGTTATCGTTTGATTTTGCCTTTCTAGGTCAACAATTTCATGGATTCTGCAAAAATGTAATTGATTCTGAGCGCGCTCTCTCTCTCTCTCCCAATGACTCCCATGTGTTTTGAGTGTATGCAGGCTCACAGACCGTGATTGAAGTAGTAACTACAGCCTTTCAAAGGTTATGTGAGGAGCTTGAGCCTACGGCATTGAAATTGATGTGGGGTTGTCTTTTTGATGAAATAAAAGTTGCTGTATCTAGTGGACAATCATTGCACCTCAGTCGCTTGTTGTCCCTTCTGATTTCTACCGTTCACAAGGATTACATCCAGAAACTTTGTGGTTGGCTTTTAACAATTTCTCTTTTGTTTGTTTCTGCATTTTTATGATTTCGAATATGTAGCCAACGCTGTCCTATTACACTGACAATCAATTCTTCATCTTTTGTACAGATTACCAACTTATGCTTCAAGTTGTTGACTTGATTATGCAGAAGTTTGTCTTGCCTTCAGGAATAGTAAAGACAGAGGACCAATCTTCTGAAGTTGTTGATAAGCTTTTGCAATTGATGCTTTGCATTCTTGATGGGCTCCATTTAGCTGATAATGGGTCAGTTATGTCTAGTGTTTCTGTGCAATGGACTCCTGTGTTTGACTTGAGGAATTCAAGGTAGTTCTTTTCTAATGGTTCAAATGGTTTTCTTTTTGTTCTGTGGCGCTCCCTTCCCTCTTTAATTTTTTTCTCTTCCTTTTTTCAATCGTTATCTGTTTTTGACATGTTTTTTTCCCCCCCAGTTTGCTGACTTTTATCAAACAATTGCTTCTGAAGGATCCTCGCATAGTCCATGCCTTCAGAAGGAATATCTTGAGGTAATACTTATATTATCGATGGAAATTACCTGAATGCCCTTCTCATTTGCTCTCCTGATACTATTGTGTTTGGCTCTGTAATTTGATTCCAGTGCATTGAGTGATTTGATAGAAACTTCAGAAGAGGAAGTTATTCTTTTGGTACTTATCTTTTCGGAAAGAACAGAATTTCAAGTTCAAAGCACCAACTTGTTAGATGGAACATCCAGTCAACAGGTTTCGAGGATTTGCACTTACTTGCAGGATGCTATTGGGTACTGGATTGGGGTTATCAATCAAATAGTGCACGGCGATCCACCATCCGTTCAACTTCTGGAGACTAAATTGGCTTTGCTGTGGGGAATCATTAGCTGCTATCCTTTTATGAGCAAAGAAAACTCATCCTTGTTGCTTGATTTTGTGGATGCACTTGATCAACTTCTGCTGATTGAATGTGGTATGACATTTCATCCTGTTTCACCATGACCTAACATAACTTTCTATGTAGGTTTTGACTGTAACGTGGTATACTTACACCTTACACAATTCCCCAGTAGCATGTACTTGAAATTAATTTGTACGGTGGAGTTGTTACAATCCTCTTGTACCTCATTCTCCATTATTGGGCTTTTGTTGGAATCATAGACCTTTGTTGGATATTAGATCTCCCTTCTGTTTGTTATGAGCACTTGAAAGAATTTGGTAAAAGGCGGAAGGCTGTTTTTGGTTTGCTTCGAAACATTAGTTGACATTCGATTTTAGAATTTCTAAGTAAAGAAAATTTTGTTTTTGCTCCAAATGTCATTTAACATTTGATTTTAGGATTTCAAATTGGGATTTCTGCATTCTAGTTGTACCGGCACTTAGATATATTGTGGTCATAGCTGGTAATTAAATGCTTGTATTTCAGACAATATTGCAGGGTTTCATAAACACACTTGGCAAAGCCTAATTGGTGCTGCTTTGAGTTCCTTTAACAAAGTGAATTCTGGTAACAGCAATAGAGAAGAAGTACTGAGCACATTTTTGCAAGTTGCTGCAAGATATAAGTCATCATCACAAATATTATCTGCTGTAGCTGATTTTTTGGATTCCATGGATCGGTACGTTTTTGTCAAAATCATGGTTAAGGTTTTTGAACCTTCTGTGCTGTTTATATTTTGTTCAAGAGAAAAAGAAGGAACAAATTGATTTTGCTAACCTTCTTCTAATCATGCATAATGAAGGTCTACATTTCAAGAAGAAACCAGCACTGTTGTATTGCATCCAGAACTTAAAGCTGAGAAGGCTAAAGAATCATTGGCTTTATTTGCTGAAAATTTGTTCCACTCAGACAAAGTGACCCGTGTTTTGACTTTAAGAATATTATGTCATTATCAACTTCTAAGTTGTGACCATTCTTCTAAAGATGAGCCTGCTGAAATAGGAATGGAGACTGAAGTTTCTGAATCTTGCCTTGCCGATAACTGGGGCTGTAATGTATGTATTTCTTTCCCTCGTTACGTCTTTTTTTCTCCTTATGCAGTGTGTGATAGTAGGAGACTTGGGAGGCTGATTCGTTCAAATATCAGGTTCTTCAGCTCCTCCTCTCAATTGAGGATACACCTCTTTCAATTACTACCAGCAGGAAAGTTATTCTATTGATTTCAAGAATTCAGATGGGCCTCTCTGGTGCAAGGATACCTGGAATATATATCCCCTCTGTTTTGTGTGGCGTAATTGGTATCTTCCATAACCGGTTTAGCTATCTGTGGGACCCAGCATCGGATTGCATTGCAGTGTTAATTAGCAAGTATTTTGACATGACATGGGATATATTTGTTCAGTATCTTGAACAATGTGAATCTGATTTTCTTGCATCTCATGATCAATCTGACAGAAGCAGAAGTCTGTCTACTGGCAAGTCAAGTGGTATGTCATATGTGGCACCAAGTTATTTTAAATCCATGCATGTTAATAGAAAATAATGGCAAATCTAACTTTATACCTGGTTTTTTCTTTTCAGATTTATTTCAGCGCTTTGATTTGTTTGTGTCTCCTGCGTCTGAAAGCACACCTTGCACAACAGTTCTGACCTTGTTGATTCAGTCTTTACAAAAAGTTCCAACTGTGGTAGAATCTCGGTCTGAGCAAATTGTTCCTTTGTTCCTTAAGTTCATTGGGTACAATGTCACTGATGTTCTCAGGTAATTAGTTTCTGTTATTGCGCTCCTCTGATACGTTGTAATAGTTTACTCAAAAATCTGAATTTATGCAGTTCCTACCATATTCTTGTGATATAAATTTTGGGTGTCTTTTTGTAATTACACAGTGTGGGATCATTCAACACACAGGCCGGTAAAGGCAAGGAATGGAAGAATGTTCTTAAAGAGTGGTTAACCTTGTTGAAATTGATGCGAAATCCCAGGTCTTTCTACAGGAGTCAATTTCTTAAGGAAGTTCTGCAATATAGGTTGGTAAAGTGTTGGGTGTTACATTTTATAGCTCATCTAAGTACTTTCGATCTTTTATATATTTTTCAAGCATTTACGCGGTCCCGAGTTTGAGTATTGGTGTGCTTGCTACATCGAAAGGTTGGCTATGTATCGGTGAATCTGAGAATTTAAATCTTTTGTATTTTCCACAATATTCTAGCATAAGATATTATTATTTAGAAGGGGATTTCTGGTCCCAGAAGGTGAAGCTGGAAAATTTCTTTACCATCAATTTTGAGCTTTGTGTTTTGAGCTTTGTGGATCGTAGAAAGTTAGAGGACCAATTCTCTAATTTGGGACTATGGGTTGGACTTGTATCTATTGCCTTACCCTTGTCAATCCTGCAGACCCAGGTCAACTGGGCGATACAAGATTGATGTAACACTGATTTTGAGATGTGTCAGGCACTCAGGCCCAAATCTTAAAATCCAAGTCGTAAGTTGGTTGTCTTTTTTCAGGCTGCTCGAGGAAAATGATGCTGAGATACAGATGAAGGTTCTTGATTGCCTATTAAATTGGAAAGACGATTTCTTAGTTCCCTACGATCAGCATCTGAAAAATCTGATCAGTTCAAAGAGTTTGCGAGAGGAACTAACAACATGGAGCTTGTCCAAAGAATCTAATCTTATTGAGCAACGCCATAGAAGTTATGTTGTACCTTTAGTTACCCGAGTTTTGATACCAAAAGTAAGGAAACTGAAAACGCTTGCCTCTCGAAAGGTAATCCTATTTGATATTTTCTGATATTTTCACTAGTGGGGGTTTTCCATGACATTTCCTCTTCTCTTTCACCATTGGTTGCATTGCATGATATGTTTTATTTTTTTACTGTTTTCAGCATACAAGTGTTCATCATCGAAAGGCGGTTCTTGGATTTGTGGCTCAACTTGACGTCGATGAGCTTCGACTTTTCTTTGCCCTGTTAATAAAGCCATTGCTAAGCATTTCACAAGAATTCGATGGGAATCAAAGGATGAGTAAATGGTTCTGGATTTCACCTGAACGGTCTAAGGATGAATTTGACTCGTTTATTTTTTTGAAATACTTCACTGTGGACAACATAATGGCCCTTTCTTGGAAGAAGAGATACGCTTTTTTGCATGTTATAGAAGATATTCTTGGTGTTTTTGATGAATTGCATGTGAAACCGTACCTTGACCTGTTAATGGGGTGTGTTGTCCGCATACTGTGGAGCTGCACATCGATCATTGACAGCGGGAAGAGCTGCAGTTTATCTGGGGTGGGTACACATTCTAGCTTTAGACTAACGATGCACGAGAAAGGTGGTGGAGCAGAAAATCAAATCACGGTAACCTGTAACCTCCATGTTTCTATTTTCTCTATGTTTCTCGAATGTTGACCTTTGATTTTTAGATCACGGTAACCTTTATATTTCCATTCCCAATATGTTCCGCCATCGGTTATGCGAGTTACTTCGCTGTTAGTATTGCCACAGATAAGCTGGTGCTTTTTGACCTCGTAGATTAACTGAATGGCTCGACTTACAAAACTAGATCTTTAGTATCTTAAACATAGTTGTGCATTCTTTTTGAATAGTTTTGACATGCAAAATAGTGATAATTTTTTTACCCTCGCATCATATTTCTTACACTTTTAACTACCTATAAGTAAGTGTATGTGTTGTGTTTCCCTTAACTTGTATAACATTTCAACTGCACACAGACTGAAAGTAAGTCATGGCAACTTCCTGAACAATGATTTCTACTGTATGCAGACTAGCGCAGCAATAAAGCAGTTCAAGGAGCTGAGATCTTTGTGCCTCAAGGTCATCTCTTTGGTTCTAAAAAAATATGAGGACCATGAGCTTGGTTGTGAATTTTGGGACCTTTTCTTCATTTCAGTGAAACCATTGATAGATGGTTTCAAGCAAGAAGGCGCTAGTAGTGAGAAGCCAAGTTCATTATTTTCTTGCTTTCTTACTATGAGTGGAGACTTCAAGCTCATATCATTACTGCATAGAGAGGAAAGCCTTGTCCCGGATATTTTTTCAATTCTTGCGGTTCCAACAGCTTCTGAAGCCATTTTATCTTGTGTTCTTAAGTTTGTTGAGAACCTATTGAATCTTGATAGCGAACTCGACGGTGAAGACGATGCTGCTAAGAAAATACTACTTCCCAACCTTGATGCCCTTATCAGTGGCCTGCACTGTCTTTTCAAGTTCAACAATGCGGCAAGGAGGTATGACTAGTGCCCTTTATATGCTTGCATGTTTATTTTACATTATGTGACGTTTTGCAAGCGCATTGTTTTTTGCCTGCAAATCCATCTATAGTATCTCTGTTTATGCTGTCGATACTTTCTTAAATTAACCCTCTTTGAGTGACCACATTTGTGTACTAGGAAATTGTTGAAACGTCCTGGTGAAAGAGAGCTTCATATTTTAAAGTTATTGTCGAAGTATATCAAGGATCCTTCAGCAGCAAGTAAACTTGTGGATATCATGCTCCCTTTGCTAACAAAGGAATTTCAAAGTTCTGGTTAGCATTTGATGATTATTAATCTCGTCCTCTGTTGGGTGCCTTTTGGCCTTATCAAGCTTTTTCTTTCCAGCATGAGAACTTGCTATCTTTTCTTGCAGATGCATGTGTGGAAGCTTTGCATGTCATTCAGCAAATGATACCAGTATTAGGAAGTGAAAGTACAACAGAAATTCTTCATGCAGTTTCTCCACTTCTTGTTTCTGTTAGTCGGGATCTAAGGATGTCTGTCTGTGATCTTGTTGATGCTCTTGCTGGAACTGATTCTTCCCTTATTGCTGTGGTAAACCAGATCACCTGTTAATTTTCTTTAAGCATTGTTGGAGGCTTGGAGCCTGGTGGAACTTCCATCTCCCAATTTACCTAATCATCTCATCTTATTTCTCAACTGGGATGCAGGCGAAACTTGTTCGTGAACTGAATTCAACTTCTGCTGTGGAAATGGGCGGGCTTGACTATGACATTATTATTGGTGCTTATGAAAAGATCAACAAAGACTTTTTTTACACAGTTAAAGAGAAGCATGCATTAGTCATTTTGTCTCATGCGGTGCATGACATGTCATCTGAAGAATTGATTTTGAGGCAAAGTGCATTTAGATTATTACTTTCATATATTGAATTCTCGGCTGAAATTCTTGAGCAAGAGATGAAATCTGACGATCAAAGCTGCTCAGAGTCATGCATCCATCGGATAATTAATAAATTCTTTTTCAAACATATGGGAGATGCAATGAACAAAGAAGCTTCTACTCAGAAGGTATCTATTTTACCATGCTCACGTGTTTTGCTCTGTTTGGTTTTCTTTTATTGGTTTTCGTTGTCCTTTCCTTTTTGGAAGTTGATTTTGATTATGTAATTGGACGTGATAATGGTATAACCAAAATTCAAATTGCAAAAGAAATACATGCAAGTCATGCACGCCCCTTGTAGTTGTACATCTGCATAGAAGTACAACCTTAATTCAAGGAGTGAAAGTTACAATGAGGCAACAAAGTTTTGCATGCCCTTTATTTGGTATCACATGTACGCAAGAGTAGTATGTATAGATTTCACATGTATATCTTATACGGGTTGGTTTCAGGTATGGATTGAGTTACTGCGGGAGATGGTGTTGAAGCTTTCAATGGATCCAAGCTTAATATCCTTGAAGGTTTTGTGCAGTGAAGATGCAGAACAAGATTTCTTTAACAATATTATGCACTTACAGGTAATATCCTAGAGTATTTTGTATTAACTGTTAGTTAAAGTGAAAAGATTGTATTTAGGATTTAAAGAAGGAATATGAAGGAGAAGAAAGAGAGGTAAAACAAGAGAATAAGGTTTAAAGATCAGAGGCGTTAACTTGCCGCTCTCCACTCTAGTTCTTATATAATAATGCAAAATGAAGATGAAGAATACCCTAGATAACAATAGTATGACAACAATAAACTCTTAACACTCCCCCTCAAGCTGGAGTATAAAGATCAAACATGCCCAGCCTGGATGTTAATTGCTGGAATGGAGAACAAGCTGAGTAACATAAGGAGTAACGATCTCCTTCTTTATCATCAAATCTCAAATAAAATGGCAATCAACCTTGATATGCTTAGTGCGCTCATGAAAAACGGGGTTGTTAGAAATAAATATCTCAAAATATTGGCATAGGAGAAGGAACTGGGATACCGAAGTCACCAGCCCAATCAACATCAAAATGTGCAAACCACGACCAGGAGCACTCTTGTGCAATATTCAACAAACAACCTCAAAATGTGGGACTCAAGGAGCATGCATATAATGGCCAACACTAGCCTAACAGATAGATCCACTTCCCCACAAGACGGCGATAACGACTAGGATCTAGAAAAGGTTCCTTTTGTTCGGCATTAGGCTTAACACTAGAGTCCACAGGAGTGTCAATAGGCCGAGCACCAAGAAGACCCGGTCTCAAAAAGAAGGTCAAGCACATATTTCTGCTGACAGAGAGAAATACCCCGAGTGGAACGAGCAACTTCGATCCCAAGAAAATAGCGAAGGGCACCCAAGTCCTTAGTATGAAATTGCTGGCCTAAATAGCGCTTCGGATGAACAATACCGGTAGAGTCCTCACTGGAAATGATAATATTATCTACGTAAACAATCAAAACAATGGTTCTTGTAGAAGAGTTGCGAACAAACACGGAATGATCCGAAGCAGAATGATGGAATCCATACACAAGAACAACAAAACTAAACCTATCAAACCAAGCACGGGGAGACTGCTTTAAACCATATAGATCCATGTGCAAACGACACTCAAGATGTTCACTATCGGGAACAACGTAACCTGGTGGCTGCGCCATATAAATTTCCTCTTTAAGATCACCATGGAGGAAGGCTTTCTTAATATCAAGCTGATACAAGGGGCAAGAGCCACTAATAACAACGGAAAGAAGAATCCGAACAGAGTTGAGGCGAGCCACATGAGAAAAAGTTTTCAAATAATCAACACCGTAGGTTTGGGTGTAGCCCTTAGCAACCAAGCGCGCCTTAGGATGCTCAACAGAACCATCAGTAGATATTTAACTGTATACACTAGCGACAACCAACAATCTGTTTCCCAGAAGGTAGAGCAGTGAGCTCCCAAGTCTGATTCTTATGAGGAGCACTCATTTCCTCATCCATAGTATGTTTCCATCCAGACAAAGACATAGCTGTATGATAAGATGAAGGACAAGAGACATAGTACAAGGTGCAAGCAAAGGAATGAAGATGTAGGGAAAGACTACCATAAGAAACAAAATTAGCAATAGGATGTACAAGTACGTCTACCTTTACGCAAAGCAATCGGTAAGTCATCAGAATGGAGTTGACGAAGAAGTGGGAATCTGTGACAGAGAAGATGAAGTGTTCAGGCCATAAGAAACAACTTTCCTAGGAAGACACACTCACGAGAATACCCTAGGAAGACACTTACGAGCCTGAGGAGATAATTTATCTTGACCGGGATCCAAAACATGCACGAATGCGGCACAACCAAACACCCTTGGAGTGCGTGGAAAAGGTGAGGATTTAGGGTATCGACCTATCTATAAAGAGCCAGTTTGGTCATGGGTTTTGGTACGTCGATTTAACGGAAATACCCTCACTATATAGAGCCAGTTTCGTCATGGGTTTCCTCCCTTCATTCGATATTAACATTTTGTGCCATTTGCAATTTTCTTCGGATAAAAAAGTAAAGTACTTCCGCCCATAATTTTATATTTTTTTTACACCAAACTAAACTACTAATAAAGATCTTTAATTCGATGTGAAAAGATTTGAAAATTGTGTATGGCCAGTGATGGACACTGTTTACATTTTTGGTATGACAATTTTACGAAACTACCAAATCAAGAATTAGACATTGGTGGTTTGTTGGCTTTCCAATTTTCTTCGGATAAAAAAATAAAGTACTTTAGTTTCGAGCCTAATTTATATTTTTTTTGCACCAAATTCAACTAGTAATAGAGATATTTAATTCGATGCGAATTTTTTTTGAAAAATTGTGTACGAAAATATTTTATATTGTTTACTTGTTGGGTTTTGTAATTTTCGGGCAAAAATAAAGTATAGTAGCTCATAATTTCTTGATTGTTTTGCACCAAAATAAACTACTAATAGAGATCTTTAATCCAATGCGAATTTTTTTGGAAAATTGTGTACAAAAGTATTTTACATTGCTGTCTTGTTGGGTTTGCAAAGAGTTTGGTTGTCAAGTTTTGGTACGGTAATATTACCAAGTTACCCTTCACCAAATCAGTTTATGACATTGGTGGTTTGTTGGCTTTGCAATTTTCCTCGGACCAAAAAATATAGTACTTTTGCGCATAATTTTCTATTTTTTTTTTGCACCAAATTAAACTACTACTATAATAGAGATCTTTAATTCGATGCGAAAAAATTTGAAATTTTTTATACAAAAGTATTTTACATTGTTAGCTTGCCGGGTTTGCAATTTTGGGGCAAAAAATAAAGTACAGTAGCTCATAATTTTTAGATTTTTTGCACCAAATTGTGTACGAAAGTATTTAATTTGTTTGTCCGAAAAAATGCACATCTTTTTGGGGGTAGTTCTTGACGTTTTAATGCACGTTTATTACATTCTTCTACTTTATTTTTTGGTAATGGGCCTAGGTTTCACGCCTCACACGTAATCGCATCACTAGTAATAATGAAAAAGGAGACCTATGATTTGGAACCATAGACGGCATGCGTTTAATAAGATAACAAACAGTGAGAACTGAGAACTGCATCACTCCAAAAATGTTTAGGTACCTGCATATGGAATAACATGGTACATGCAACATCTAACAAAATGGCGATGCTTACGTTCAACAACTCCATTTTGTGGGAAGTATGAACACAATTAGTTTGGTGAATAATTCCACGATCAACAAAAAAGGACTCAACGGCAGACTGCAAAAATTTCAAAGCATTCTCAGATCGAATGACTTTAATCCTCTTATCAAACTGGGTAAAGATCTCATTAAAAAATTTAGAAAGAACATATGGCTACTTAGATCTTTGGTTCAATGAAAATAACCAAGGCATACATGATAAGTCATCAACAAAAACCACAAAATACTTATACCCATCATACACTTGGAGTGTGAGATGGACCCGAAATATCTGTATGGACTAGATCAAAAGACTCAGTTTGATGACCATATCTACTACTCGGAAAACAAATCACAACACTCAAAGCAGAGGGCCCCCTAGAGGTGGAATCAGCAGTCACATAAAAGAGCTCGTTCTTCTTATGCCTCCAACCAATCATCGTCTTCGTCTTGAGGTCCTGAAAAACATAAGAGGCAGGATAAAAAGTTACCGAGCAATTTAATGTTTTAGTCAACTGTCTAACATGGGGCATATTTAATGGGAAATCTGGAACATAAAGACTAGAAGGAAAGGTTAGTGAATTAGTGGGATGAAGAATACCTTTCTTATGTATAGGTCGAGATGAGCCATCTGCTAAGATAATATGATGATTAGTGTGTGACAAATTAGAAAAAATGGATGAATTACTAGACATGTGGGAACTAGCGCCTGAGTCAAGAATCCAAGATGGAGGTGTAAGAGTTACACAAGCGATATTACATGAATTTGCGCCTGTGTCTAGAATTCAAGATGGAGGTGCAAGTACACAAGCAATATTACATGAATTTACTAGAGTTGTAGCCGAAAATGAAGGGAAGGCTGAATGAGAACTCAATGTCTGGAGGAGTTCACTAACCTAAGTAGTGAATGAATCATTAGAATTATAAGTAGGAGGGCCATAACCAGACAGAGGGAACGATGGTTGAGACTGGGGCTGTGTAGTGCTATCGAGGCCTAATGTACATAATTTGGTTTACCATACTTCTTCCAACAATAGGGTTTTGTATGATCAGTAGCATTACAATGATCACATTTTGTATCACCACGACCACCAATACGGCACCACCTCGAGAACTACCACAAAAACTATGAACGCTGCTGCCGCCACTCCGTACCACCAAAAAAACTGGGACCACCACTATTAGAAACCAATGCAGAAGACTCCACTGTGGGGATAATGGAGCTATACACACCAGATGACTGTCCTAAAGATGACCGAGATAATTGAAAATATGCATTAGCGGCAGTGGGGGGAGTCTCGCTAGCAAGGATTTGATCCTTAAACCCGCGAAGATCAGAATCTAAACCAAAGAGCAATGAAGCAAGCATGAAATACTCCCAATAACGTTTTTGTTACGCCAAATTAGTGGTAAAAGGATGATGTTGCAATAACTGATCCCACAGACTCTTTAAGATTGCTGTAATACTCAAATAACGATTTACCAGCTTGCTTAGTAGTGAAAATCCTCTCATATAGCTCAAAAACCATAGAAACATTGCTTCACTATGAAAAAGAATTGGCCGAAGCATCGCAAATCTGTTTCGTTGTATCACGGAACTCAACAAAAGTGGGAACATTAGGTTCCAAACTATCCCAGAACTCACCCGTAAGAGCAGAATCCTCTTGCTCCCATTTAGGGCGTTCTGGATCATCTTTTGGTAGGTGGGTCGCTGACTTTTTCCATGCACATAAACTTTAACGGCATGAGCCCATTCAAATAATTCTGACCATCTATGTTACTTGGACTCGGGTGTCGGGTGCGGGTATGTATCTGAGTGTCGGGTTCAACTATTTCTCATTTCAAGGACACGGGGACACGGCAAAATATTCAAATTTGTTTCTATTTTTTGTGTATTTTCTTACATAAAATGGTGCTTTAAGGTTCTATAGCGCATTTCATGGATAATAAAAGAGGTTTATTCATACTTCCATGATAAACTCAAATTACAATTAGGTTTTCTATAGAAGTGTCATACTAAACTTATCGGACTCATATCCCACACCCTTATCCGAGTGTCGAGTGTCCGACACGGGTACTTTATGCCATTACGAGAGTCCGCGTAACATAGCTGACCATCAAGCTTCTTTGAGGTATGGATCTCGGCAAACTAGACCAGCCAGTTAATACTTTACTCTCAGCCATAGCAGAAAAACACTAACAAGGAGAAGAGAAGAGTTACTTTGCGAGGCTAATCCAACTGAACCGAGAGCCAAATAAACTAGAAAGAAGGCTTAAACCAACAAGAAAATGGCTGTCAATGACATACGAGCAGTCGTCGAACACATACATCACATGTTCGACTCATTATTGGTGTACAAATGAAGTTCCAACATAAAAAAAACGCAACAAAAAATCCACTAGATCTGACTTGTAGAAGGTATTTCGGCACTTGTAGTATGTATTCCAACCATCAAAGACTCTCAAAGAAGTCCCAAACAACAGATCGAGTCAAAGATCCGAAAAGTTCCAAAAATCCTCAAAAAATATCAGCGAGGCTTCAAAAATTCCACAAAAATCACCACTAGAAAGAGAAGGCCAAACGGAGTTCAATGGTCTAATCGCCAACCACCGTTGATGGTACGGATGCTGAGGTCATGCTGACATCATCATATGGATGATGACATTAGCACGTCGTTGTCACCTTAAGAAGATGTCCAGAACTGTGAGAGTGTGATGTAGTTAGGGTTTGATTGAAAAGCTCTGATACCAAGTTAAAGTGAAAAGATTGTATATAGGGTTTAAAGAAGGAATAGGAAGGAGAAGAAAGAGAGGTAAAACAAGAGAATAGGGTTTAAAGATCAGAGGTGTAAAGTTGCCTCTCACCACTCTAGTTCTTATATAACAATGCAAAACAGAGATGAAGACTAAAATACCCTAGCTAACAACAATATGACCAAAATTAACTCTCAACACTTTTAATATATTGGTGAGGAAATTTTCTTCCCCGCAGTTTTGGTTTGCAAAAATATGGTTGTCACAACTGTTTGGAGGGAATTGATTTCTATTCCCTATAAGAATACTGAAATATGTTGTCATAACTTTTCCATTCTACATTTAACGTTTGAACCAATACTAATTTTTCAAATTTTTGCGACAAAAATGCCTTTTTTTTTTTTAGTAGACCCAAGGCCTTCCAAATTTTGCATTGGAAGAGGCTGTTAAATCTCTGGGAGCGTTTTCTTTTGTTCGCACATTCACTTCATTGCCAATAGTCATAATCTACTACTGATTTGTTTCATGTATAAAACATTGTATTTGTATCTTTCAGAAACACAGGAGAGCAAGGGCTTTGTTGCGCTTTAGGAACTTCGTTATCTCAGGCGGTTTGCCAGAGGTAATACTTTCAAGTTGTTTGTTTACTAACCATTTTGTTATTGCCGTTGAACTTACATCATACAATGCGGCTTTGAGCTTTCAGGTTATAACCATAAAAGTGTTCGTTCCTCTCTTTTTCAACATGTTATTTGAATTACCAAGAGGAAAGGCAGAAAATGTACGGAGTGCGTGTTTGGAGGCTCTTGCATCTATATGTGGTAACATGGAATGGAAATCTTACTACACATTTCTAATGAGATGTTTTCGAGAGATGACCCGAAAATCAGAGATGCAGAAGGTCTTACTGCGGCTAATCTGCTTTGTTCTGGACCGCTTTCATTTTATACAAACTTACTCTTGTCAAGAAGCTAAGGGTTCTGTAGCGGAGGAATCAAAAACCGTCTTGCGCCATTGTTCTAGTTCAGCTGAAGTCTCTGAGATACAGGGAAGTCTCCTTAGAAATGTACTCCCAAAGATACAGAAATTAATGGCTTCTGATTCTGATAATGTCAATGTCCACATCAGTATTGTAGCACTTAAACTACTTAAGTTGCTTCCTGGTGATGTCATGGAACTACAACTTCCAAGTATTGTCCATCGAATTTCCAACTTCCTTAAAAATCGTTTGGAAAGTATTCGTGATGAAGCTAGGGATGCTTTGGCGGCTTGTTTGAAGGAGCTTGGGTTGGAGTACTTGCAATTCATTGTTAAAGTCTTGAGAGCTACCTTGAAGCGAGGATATGAGTTGCATGTATTGGGATATACTCTCAATTTCATTTTGGCAAAGTTTCTTGTGAATCCCGTTACTGGGAAGTTGGATTATTGTTTGGAAGATCTTCTTTCTGTGGTGGAGAATGATATTCTTGGGGATGTTTCAGAGGAAAAAGAGGTGGACAAGATTGCTTCAAAAATGAAAGAGACTAGAAAGCTCAAGTCTTTTGAAACCCTCAAATTAATTGCCCAAAACATCACATTCAAAACACATGCTGCCAAGCTTCTTTCACATGTTGCCATTCGTTTGCAAAGGCATTTAACCCCCAAAGTGAAATTGAAATTGGAGTCCATGTTAAACAACATAGCTGCTGGTATCGAGTGCAATCCATCTGTAAATCAGACCGACCTCTTTATCTTTCTGTATGACCTCATTGAAGATCGCATTACTTTTGAAACTCGTACAAATACAAGTTCCTCTGTTGCAAAGACGAATAAGAAATCTGGAAATGGGCTGATTGGAAAAATTACTAGATCAGGCAGCTCACAATCTTCCTATCTTGTAAAAGTGTTTGCTCTTGGATTGCTGCACAGTCGCATGAAGAAGATAAAACTTCACAAACAGGATGAACAAGTATTGTCGATGTTGGATCCTTTTGTCGGATTACTCACTGAGTGCTTGAATTCCAAGTATGAAGATATTATATCTGGTGCGCTGAGGTGTCTTGCTCCGCTTGTGGGACTACCTTTACCGGCTCTTAGATCGCAAGGTGACAAGATAAAGACCTCTCTGTTGGTTATTGCTCAAGGCTCAATAAATAGCAGTCCTCTGATGCAATCATGTCTAAGGTTGCTAACAGTACTACTACGGAACCCCAGGATTACTCTCTCAGCAGATCAATTGCATACGGTGATCCAATTTCCTTTGTTTATTGATCTCGAAAGAAATCCCTCATCTATTGCTCTTTCACTTTTAAAGGCCATTGTGAACCGGAAGCACCAGAAGCTCGTAGTGCATGAGATATATGATCTTGTCTCCCGGGTTGCGGAACTGATGGTAACAAGTCAAGTAGAATCAATACGCAAGATATGCAGTCAAATTCTATTGCAGTTCTTACTTGATTATAGCCTTTCTAAGAAACGATTGCTGCAACATCTTGATTTCTTGCTCTCAAATCTAAGGCAAGGATAGAATAAATATGCCACAATTCATTTATGTGTTTTTAGTGGCTTTTTTGTATTTTACTTTCGCTTCAATGTTTTTACTTTCTTGCAGCTATGAACATTCGGCCGGAAGAGAAACTGTACTTGAAATGCTCCATGCAATTGTGATAAAGTTCCCGAAAGATGTGGTAGATGAGCATTCGCTGGAAATATTCGTTCGTTTGGTATTTTGTTTGGTTAATGATAAGGATAACAAAGTCCGGTCCATGACTGGTGCTGCTATAAAGCTTCTGATTGGTCATGTGAGCTCGCATTCACTGCATTCCATTATTGAGTATAGCTTCACTTGGTACTTAGGCGGAAAACAGGATTTGCGGAGTGCTGCAACCCAGGTACTGCAGGTCTTATATTTAGTCTTTTAGCTTTATTTATTGGGTAAATTTTAGTAATGGTCCCTCTAGTTTTCATGAAGTCTCAATTTCGCCCCTCTACTAGTAATTGTGTCAATTTGAACCCTGTAATATGCATTTCGTCTCAATTTAGTCCCTCTTGCTCACGACGTCAATGAAACAAACGGAATTCAAGGGAAAATTTGTCATTTTCCCTCTCAGAGGGACTAAATTGAGATTTAATGCAAACTAGGAGTATTTCTAAAATTTTACCTTGTAATTTTGTTTTTGCAAATAAAAATATGAAATACCATATGTAATATATTTGGCACCTCATTTATTTATTTTTTTGGATAATCAAAATTTGTTGAGAAAATTAAAATTTACATGATTTATTTTAATTTTTGTAATCTTCTTATTTCTATTTCACCCTATTACAAACCTATTACAGAAATAATTTAGTTATTCTTGTAATTGTTGATTAAGAAATAAAGCACTTTTGAAATAATAAATAACCGAGTGTACTTCTGACTTGGGGGTATTGTTATCCAACTCCCAGTTTCAAGATTGCTAGTTTATATTGATAAGAAGAGGTTGTCTTCGTACTTCATTATGTAGCTACTAGTTGTTAAATTGTTTGAAGTCTAATGTAGAGTGATTATGTCAACAACAACAACAATAACAGAACCCATCTAGTCCCCAATCATTGGGGGTATGGGCGGGGGATGATTGGAGACAGACCTAACCTTTGGTAATATGCACAAAGTGGCTGCTCTCAGAGTATCACTCTAACAGTGCCCCCCCTAAACCTCTAAGAACCGAGGAGCTAAAGGACGTTTTGCTGCAGAACCTTACCCTCAAATCAAAGCCGAAAGGCATAAGGGAGGGCAGGCCTAGAGTGATTATGTAGTTGTCAATATTCAATCAACTTGAAGTTATAATGTGAGTCATCTTAGCAGTGAGCTCCAAAAAAAAAAAAACGGTATTCCAATGTTTCAATGCACTCGATACCTCAATAATTTTTTAATATTTAATAGTGTTCCATGTCTTAAATCTTAATCATACAAAATTACAAGATACCTAAATATATTGAATATATTTTCTTTTCAGTCGCGTGAAAAAAGAAAATAACGAGATTGTAAAAATCTACTTAGAAAAAAATATGATACCAAAACATTTAACAAAGGGTTTATTTTCGAAATATTTACTTCCTCCGTCCCATTTTATTTTCCATTTTCGATGATCGGGCAAGTTTTCAATCGGTTACATATTTTAATAATGATCTCCAAAAATATGCAATATGGATCTTGTTTGAAATAAGCAATTGAAAAATGGCACAAAATAGAATCATAGGCGAACAAATTGGAACGGAGGGAGTAATATATTTGTGGTATGGAATATAATAAATTTTTTAATTTTCTCACCATATTTTGAGTATTGAAAAAGGTAAACGAGGTGAGAAATATATTATGTATGTGTGTTCTTTTTATTTTTATTTACAAAAATAAAAGTAAAAGGGAAGATGGCGATTTTTCCCTTTGTTTGTTTCATTGATGTCGTCAGCGATAGGACTAAATTGGTCATTAGACCCGCCTAGAACGGTTCCATCTAAAGAATATGTTTCAATACAACAAACTCCGGTTGCCATTTTGGCTTTGTGGTCTTTGCAGTTGGATATGGGTTAAAGATATGATACATTTACTTCCTATACAGAATAATAATAAAAAAAATAAAGTGCTAGGATATGGAACTACTAGGATTTGTTTGCAACAAAATATAGTTCTAAAATCTTCAGGATTGTATTAGTCAAAAGTTCAATAATCTGTTACTCCCTCTGTTCCGATTTCTTTGTCCACTTTTAGATCTTTACATGTCTCAAAATTTTTTCCGTTTGACTTTTTAATGAACCAAATGTCCTTTTTGCCCTTGCTTTTGGAAATAATGTAACTTTTCAAAAAACGTCAAGGTTAAATGTCGGAAAGTTGAATGTATTTGGTGTAATCATTTGCTAATAATGTTGGATTCTAAAAATGGACAAACAAATTGGGATGGAGGGTGTGTTTTTTACAAGCCTGTTGGAATTTGAATTAGATCGTTTAAAAGTTTCATTTCAGTTTAAACTATAAACATTGTACAATTAAGTGATTGAATAGTTTCTCAATTACCCCTTGTTCTCTTCCTTTTTGCACTTAAAACATTGGAACAAAGTTTATTGTTTTGCTATTTTTCCCTCACAAAAATTCTCTCCAAAAAAATTTGACTGGTTTGTCATTAGTGTTTTTTCGTCTTTAGTGATTTTTTAGCAAAATTTTTGTGTATTTTTACCTTTTTGGATGTATATGGCGTAACTCTATTCAAAAAGTAAAATTGTTTGTTAAATGTTTAAAAATTGACGAAAGACGAAAAAATACACGACCCTATACAATTCTTTATCTCAAAAACTTATCTCAAAACTGACAAACCGCAAGGCACTATTATTTCTAGAGCTCCACTCCCTCTGGATTATAGACTATTACATTAAATTCTGTCTCCTCTGGAAAATGGTCAGGAAGTACATTATTTCAACTTTTGAGATCACTTTGGATCGCCATGTCCACTGGTTTGGAATGAAGGTGTGTCATGTTTCTGAACTTGCAATTCAACATGTTCATCGCTGGGGCATTAGTGTTTTCTGGTAACCTAGGCTCCAACAAGTGAAATGAAATGTTTCCACTTGATTTGGTAACAAGCGAAAGCACTTTTTTTTTTTTTAGACTGTTTTCAAAAGAATTTGTAACTACAGGAAATGATATATTGTGCGCATCATGTTATCTTGAAAACAAAATTGTGAAAACATGAAACAAAAAACTGACCATGGATGCTCTTACCGGTTAGATTGATAAATGTAGTTGAAACGAAATGTGGACAACACTTGTGCCTACCCGTGTTCTTAACGATTGAATCATGAGTATCGAGACCACTTTCACACTTGTGCCTACCCGGTTCCATGGACACAACGAATAATACAACATTTGACACAACAATAATCGGAGCCTCACACTTACAATCGGAGCCGTTCAAGTTGTTAAAACATGTTTGTAAGAGTTCCTATAAAAAATCAACTCATTTGGATCTTAACTCATATACCCATCTAGGTATGGTAAATGCTTCATCGGTTCATTCAAATTTATCCTGTAAAATCTGACAGGAATCAAATAAATGAGCTGATCAAGCCCTTACCGATATTCAAATGAGTTGATTTTTAACAGATGATCTTAAAAACATATTTTAAATAAATGGAACGGCTCCGATCATTCGCGTGGGGCTCATAAAAAAAATTTGTGTCAAATGTTGTATTATTCATTGTGTCCATTGAACCGCCCCCTATATATATCTCATGCACATTCCTCATTTGACTTTGCTTTGATTTGTTTTAACGTGTACTGTATATATACTTTTTATCTTGTGGCTTGTAAAATTATCTATAGGTCTTGGGATTTCTGGTCGAAGTAATGAAGGAGGACTTTCAGAAGCATATCAGTAGGGTGTTACCAGAAATGACAAGTACTTTCCAATCTGCTGTCGACGATCTAAAAAATGGGGTGCTAGATGTTTCTAATGAAGCTACATGGAAGGGAGCATACTATTCACTAATTATGTTGGAGAAGATACTGCATCAATTCCCCGATTTGTGTCTAGCAAGGGATCTTGAGGTATACACATGTAGATGTATTTATGTAGTGATGTGCACAGTTATTTTCCCTTCATTTGTTTAGATATGTATGTATTGTATTCTTGTATCTTCGTCACCCGTGCGACCTAGCGTTTAAATGCCTGCCCACACTTTGGTCGACTTGTCGGGGTGTTAATGGTAGCAAGGAGACCATGTAGTTAACAAGGGTGCTAGATGTGTGGTCAAATTTTGCACTGGGAAGGTTAAGAGTCTTAGAACTCAATTGTTTTTTTTGTTTTTGCTTTGGGGGTTGGGGGTGCAAGGAGTGTTTGCCTGTGGGCTGGCAGTTATAAAAGCTAGTTGGCAAATAATGGGTGTACAAAAGTTTCTGGCCACCCTATCATAAGAATGATGAGTGTTGCTGAATCATTTGCAGGACGATCTACGTTAGTGGTGAAACACATCCTACTCCCCACCAAGGGAACTTCGGCATCAATGAAAAATGTTTCCGGTTGAATCCATAATTCTATGAAAGTGTCTTTAAAGTGGAAACATTTTTCATTGATGCCAAAGTTCTCTTGGTGGGAAGTAGGATGTGTTTCATAATTCTATGAAAGTGTCTTTAAAGTGGATGAAAAGTTGTACCTTGAGGGAGGGCATCTCCATGTTTTCCCCGGGATTAGCAGGCCCATCTATTGTTGGATTATATCCTGTATTATTTTCTGGACTTTACTCTTTCCTCAAATAGTTTGCAGATGGGGGATTAGCTAATACCACGAATCCCCCCTCTCTCAATCATCTCCCTCATACAACAGTATTCAATAATCTTCCTCCCTCCATTCCAGTTTTATCGCACTTTTACCTAGTATCATATAAATGAACCCCTGGTACAACCAATCCCATCTATCATCCCGTGGACCCCATACTGGCACTCTATCCCAGTCCATAATTCCATTTTTTCCAATCCTTCCCCTATTTAATTTGGAAATAATTTTATCTTGCTCACCATTATCTGGTCTTAAAACTAAAACCGTTATTTAATGGATCTTACAGTTCATTCACATACTTGCGAACAAGGCTTTCCTAAAGACAGGTGCCAATATTGTTGGACCACCCACAAAACCAATGACCATGTGTTATCGTTGCCCATCTACAACCTTACCTGACTCCTCCCAGAACCTGCCTTGAAAATGGGTTTCATTCAGAATTTATTGAATTGAAAAGATTTAACACATAAAAAGAGCAACTTTGAACATTGTACTTTCTGTGAACAAAAGGCTAATGCTTTGAACAGAATATGGTAATCATACGAAATGAAGGAGTTCTGGGAAGGGTTGTATTAGTGGAACAAATGGACTGAAGTATGGTCAATCATGTTACCTTTTTAAACTTCTCTCAATTATGTAATTTTATTGTAAGCTAATCTTCTGTTGGTCATATCATAATTCCGTACTCCACCATGGGGCTCCATCTTCTTGGCAGAACACTATGCTCTACTAAAATGAATAAAAATAAGAATTCCGAAGCACAATTTCCTTACAGAGTTGGGCAAACACCTTATGTGCAGGAAATGGGTAATACAACGTATTACCCATTGACCCCACCCATGACAAATTAGGATTTTGTGACCAAACAAGTAAAGAGAGAATTCAGCAACAATAGAAAACAAAACTGATTTAGCAAGAGTAAATTTTTTTTCAAAAACAAATAGCAGCAATATTCCATTTGTATAATCATATTAAGGCATATCATCGATTATTTGTAAATTGGAAGGGTAAAAGTCAATCTTCACCATTATCTAAAGTGAAAACAAATCTTAGCTCTTGGAGAAATTTTTGAAAACAGAGCTGCTTTATTATAATTTGTATATTATATAGTATCAAGCTCATGCATTTTTCCTGTTGTACGGTGGCTTCTGTGGGTAGAGGCAAACGAAAAGCGCACAGAGATGCAGAGTGTATACTTGGCAAAAATGATGCAAATAAACACACAATACAAGACATGAACCCCGATTTCGTTGAACATGAACTCTGGTACCATGTTAGGGAATGAGTTCGCCCGAACGATGCTGGTGTCCTAAGACTCCTAACATTTGGGGAACTGGTTTACTATTATCCCTGCAATGGATTCTGGGGGTGATATGTATTATCGGAATGATTGGTTGATATTGTAAATCTCTAAGGGAAGATTTATTTGTTTGTATTCTGGTTTCTGTCTCCCTTTTTCTTTTTCTGATTGTCTTATTTTTATTCCTGTTCTGATTTACAGAATATATGGGAAATAATTTGTGAGCTTCTGGTGCACCCGCATATGTGGTTGCGCAGTGTATTGAACCGGCTTGTGGCGCAGTACTTCGCTGCAGTAAGCGAGGCTGTCGGAGCAAATCGTGAAGAGTCCTTAGGGACATTTTTACTAATGAGACCAAGTAGACTTTTTCTCGTAGCTGTTTCTCTCTGCTGCCAACTGAAGGCACCGCTAATTGATGATGCAGCCAGTACCCTGATTACACAAAACCTCACCTTTGTAATATGCGCTTTGCAATCTTTCTTGGGGCCAAACAAACTGGTGGGTGATCGCAGTATCTGGTCAGCTAATGAACACCATGAGCAAGGTCGTTTTCTTGAGGCTTTCCAGTTGCTGGATTCAGGCAAAGGTGGAAGTATGTTTGCATCCTTGTCATCTGGTGATAACAGTCAAAATGCTGAAGAGAATAGTGGTCATCGTCAATCTTTGCTGGTATCTTACTTGCTGAAGAGAATGGGAAAGATTGCCGTTCAGATGGAGGCTGTTCAGGTGGGCTGCTAGATAGTTGTGCATCTGAGTACTATTTTGATTTTTCTGACTAGCATTCTGTTTGTTTGGTGAAAACTTTATGTTGACAAACATTCTATGCTTTTTTGTTTGGGGTGGACTGAAGCAGTTGGTCAACAGAAAATGTTTCCATCGTAAAAAAATTGAGTTGATTTTGGCAGAAATCATTTTTCAGTTTCTAAAGGTGTAAATGTTTTCCTGAGCGGTACCACCACTAACCCTCAACCACAACCACTATCCAGCCACCCAGCAACCACCACCACCATAGCGCCTAGCACCATAATTTTCAGGGTTCCAACTAAACATAAGCATCCGTTTTCTGTGTAGAAGTTGAGAATAATTTTTTAAAATATTTTCTGCTGTGAAGAAGCATACGGAGCGTATCTGAGAGTATTTGAGATATTTTATATGTTGTTTGCCTGTTGCACTATATCTTTTTACAAATTCATATTGCTGACAATAATAAATTTTATATGCAGATGAAAATCGTTTTTAATGTTTTCAAGGAGATCTCTCCAAAAATCATCGACCTGGAGAAGTTTTCATCACAACCTAGTGACTTCCAGGGGTATGCATATCCATTGCTGTTGCCGTTATACAAAGTTTGCGAAGGATATGCTGGGAAAGTTATCCCAGGTGAGTTCTGATGCTCTAAGCACCTGTTCTGATTTTGTGTTTGGCTCGTTTAGTAGATGAATCGAACTCGAACGAACTCTTACTGAACCGATCCTCGAATAGTTTGCGAATGGCTCGGTTCATTTACAACCTTACACAACCAGGGGAAACAGAGAAACGAAAAATGTTCAGGGGGTGGTTTTTTGTTCTCACTTGTCACCCATGCATCCTACTCTTTGTACATAATGTCAGAATCAGCATGCCTATTTTGTCAGTGTTAATTTGGTGTAGGTGGAGCTTTGAGCAGATGGACATTCATGACGTTGTTTGATAGATGGTTATGGATGTTGATACGTCTTAGTGATAATGACCTTTTTTCTTGTATACATGTAGGAGTATATGAGAGTATAAATTTTCAACATCAAATTCAAGAACTTGCTGCTTCGTTCTAGGTTTTCATATTTTAGTTTCCATTTTTTGTTGTTCTTATGTTATCTTTCTATTGCAGATGATGTGAAGCAAGTAGCACAAGAGGCTCTTGGAAGTATTAGAGATACGTTAGGCATGAATAATTTTGTACAAGTTTACAGCCACATCAGGAAAAGCCTCAAGGCAAAGAGGGATAAGAGGAAACAGGGAGAAAAGGTGATGGCTGTGGTCAACCCAGAGCGCAATGCCCAAAGGAAGCGGAGGATTTCTGTAAAGAATCAGGCCAACAAGAAACGGAGAGTAATGACAATGAAGATGAGAAAATGGGTACGTTAGGAAGCTTCGTTTTTTGAGGATGGCAAACTATAAACTTTTAGCTTAGCTCCGAAGATGCAGGGGCAGCTCCCCCTAGAATCAATGGGGGTAGGACGAAGACAAAAGCAAAAGAATTGGGGGAGATAGAAGCACCAGACTGCGCAGACTCAAAATTCCAGAACTTGCTGAGGATTCTAGTTTTGTAACGGGGCAAATGCAGAATGGTCTCTGTTGAGTTATTTTTGATGCGTAGTATTTTTGAACTGCGATTTTTGATGAAGAGTAGTTGATCATGTTCTCTGTTTTTGGTAGTTCAGGTATATATGTAAGTATAGGTTGGAAAACGTCGCACGCAAAACGAGTTATAATGCAGATATTTTATTCAGAGCTCTACAAGCCAACACATTTTTTTTCTTTTGCCTGCTTTGTGAGGGTCTAATTTGTCAAATTCCGCCTTGGCCGAATCAACCAGGGCTAGTTCAATTGGTCATGATCCCTGCGTTTAAATTTATCCACTTGCGTGAGTGTTATTTTTCTTGTATTTGTTGGGATTTCTCCCTTCAATAGGGCTATTATTTCAGTTGGGCATGTGGTGATTGTGCATTTATTTTCATTTTGATGTAATTTTAGTACTTTTACTCTCCTATATTCGCTTGTAATAAAAAATAAGAAAATTGCGAAAAAAACCCCTCTGGGCCTAGCTCTGCCGTTTTTTTTTTGGAGAAGTAGAAAGAAGATTCATTAACCCTTCTTGCTAAGCTCTGCCGTTTTAGCATAGGGTGCAAATCAGATGCTGGGTCTGTGTGTGTATGTTCGCACAATATGTGGTGTGGTCAGGCCCAGATAAAGTCGGGCCTTACCAGAGATCATAGTCCACACAGCGGACCAACCATGGAGACGGCAGACTATGATGAGTGGGGTCAGCCGACCCCATGGAGAAAAAAAACTGACCCCATGGAGAAAAAAAAAAAAATACTACTGTTGGTATAAATTTTTCAAAAATTAATAAATGAATCCCCTCCAAAATTGGTGTTGAACCCACTATATAATTCCCCACTTTCAATACACCCCCTCCAAAGAGAAATGAAAATCTCACAGACATGTTGAAGAAATTGATTACAAAACTCAAATGTAAAATCTGAAATTGGGAGAGAGAAGCTCTCAGTTTTTTCTTTCTTGATTTCTTGATGATGCTTAACAGAATTGATTACATCAGCAGCTAGCTCTCAACCGACCTCAACCAGATGAGCAGTCAACTAACCATGCAACTAACTAGCTTACTGGAAAAAATACTCTCTCTATCCCTTTTTAAGTGTGTTATCTGGAAATTCAAACTATTTTTCTCTCACATCAACTTTTACAACTTTTACATCTACTTTCCATTACTTACCCTTATCAATATAATAATACCCACTAACTTTTTAAAAAGGAATATACTTTTAAGGGCAAAATAGAAAATGTACACACTAACTTTTCAAAACACACACTTATTAAGGGACAGACCAAAATGGAAATATACACTATAAAAGGGATGGAGGGAGTACAAATTACACACCTTCTATTTTGACTAATTACAAAATAAGATTAATGACTCTCTTCTCAACATACACCACAGGCCATAGTGGAAAAAAAGAAAAAGAAAACGGAAATGAAAGAGGCGATTCGGGCGAAGAATTGGGAAACGGTCAATCATGTGGCGGTGTTCACCGGCGACCGACGTTGATACTACTGCTTTATCACTAAAATAGGAGTTGAATTTTTGCTTTCTAGACATGGGTTGAATTTATCAAGCGTACATGGGCAAGGATATGATGGAGCTAATAACATGAGAGGTCAATTAAAAGGGCTTAAAACTTTGATTTTGAGGTAGAATGAGTCAGCCTTTTATGTTCATTGCTTTGCTCATCAACTACAATTAACTCTTGTAGTTGTTAAAAATCACATCGATGTGGCTGATATTGTAAACGGAATGACACTAGTTAAAGTGTCCAAACAACGATTGCAAATGGTGATAGATGATGGATGTAATTCTCTACTAACTTAAGTAGCTTTATTTTGTGGCAAACACGATATTCCTATGCCAGTGTATGTTGTTCCAAGAAGACCACAAAATAAAGCTACTTCAGCTAGTAGAGAAAATCGTGCTTTTTTAGGCCCTAAGCCCACCGCTGTTGGATCTGTTTTTATTGTGATATTTTCCTTTGATTTATGGTTGGTAAAATATTTGATGTTTATGAATGACCTAATGCTTCCGAATTTCTGGAGTTGCCACCACCAAAAGGTCACGGAAATCAGGAGGCTTAACTTCAAGCAAAAAATAGTAGCCCACAGCCTTTGTGATATTGTGCAAATGGGCCCATCAACCATATATGGATTTCCTCATTTGAAAATGAGGTAAACGGAGTTTCATACTTTGACCAAAAAAAGAAAAAAAGAAAAAAAAAGAGTTTCCTACTTGATATTGAAAATTCAGAATCTTAATTTTCATTGATGTCTTTTTAATACTTATAGTTTTATACCTACCGCCGAAAAAATGGATACAATACGAAAGATATTCTTTCAGGCAACAACAAAAATGGCAATATTAGATTGATCACGATTCTGTACATTCCATATTTCCATTTGCTGGACTTAGGTGGGTGCTGTGCACCTGGGTGCCTTGCTGGACTTGGGGTGGGTGCTGTGCACCTGGGTGCTATGCACTCCTCGGCCGTCCGATCATATTTCGGATGACTTGGATGCATTCGGCAATTTTAATTTAATTTTGATTTACTTTTATCGGTCAAAAATCAAAACACATCCCGACCGTCCAAAACACAATCGGACGGCCGAGAGGTGCACAACACCTAAGTGCACAACATCCATCCCGTTTCCCCATTTGCTATAGAAGTTCTAGATACTATAATTATAGCCTGGACAATTAGATATAGCCCACGTTCTCTCTTCTGCTTCGACTTCGTCCATCAATAGAGATTATTAAACTTATAGAGTTTTTTTTTTTTTTTTTTTGCCCTTTTCAATTTCCAAGTGGGAGAAAGTGTCGTCCACGTTGACACTATCAATCTTCTAGCTATTTCTCTTTTCTCTAACAACAATGATACATGTACAACAAAAGTCTCCAATATATGGCTCTTACACACTCACATGGTATGTGGTGCCCACACAAACACTCAATGTGTGTGGGCTCTACACACGCTGTACGTGTGTTGGAGCTGATTATTGTGCATTTATCATTTTTGTTTCTCTAAACAAGTTTTTTTTTTCTCGAGTAAAAGTAAAAATTATGTTTGTTGCACATTTTCTTTGTTCAAAAACTTGTTATGGAAACAAGTGAGGATCTATACAGGGGAATCAGGAGGGAAGGAATTTACTTTGGGGTAACGCTCGAGCCGGGATTGTCATCGGAGTGGTCGACGGTCAAGACAGGCTAGGGGTCGACAGAGGTGGCGGAATTTGGGAGGAGGGAGGAGAGAATAAAAGGGAATTTCAGAATTGGTGACAGTATTTTTTTTTTCATAATTTGACAAATTTAAATTTTATCCCATAACTTTTATCAATGTTTTAAAAGAAAAAATACTTACCAAACACAAATTTGGTTAATAGTTTTCAAAATTTCTGTGAAACCGTTACGAACTAAAACTTCAAAAGTAAGGACTTTCGAAGACTAAATCATGTATGTATTGGTCAAACGAAGTTGGCATACTATTCTAAGGACTTTTCAATTTTTTTTTCTCCTTGATATTTTTCTATATCCCACTTGTGGTATCTATATATAGAAGAATATATTTCTGACTTCGTAAAATAGAGTCCAAATTTTACATATGAAAAAATTAATGAGTTCACTCGTTGACATATGAGTTGTTGTGTCCACAAACAACTTACAATCTATGTTTAACAAGTACTTTATACCCAGTGACGGACGTAGGATTGTCATTTTTGCCTAATTTGCGGGGGCCAATCTTCAGTAATTTTATAAAAAATTCTCAAAGCATACTAAAAATATGTAGAAAATTGGGGGAGTGCAGGGGGCTGAACACCCCACTTGCACCCCAGGTCCGCCCCTGTCTATACCAACACACATAATAACTATATATAGTTGGAACCTCTTGAGAAAATTGACTAATGCACAAATTATTCTGATTAAAAATGACAGCAATATTATTATTATCTTTTGGTAATGTAGGGAGGGTGTCCCGGGCCAGGTTTCACGCACCTTGAACTAATTCCTATAGCCCATCCCACAAGAGCAAGATGAGGTTCTGATAGGCGCGTGAAATTCATGAATTTAAGCGCCTAAGTAGGGAAGAATGAGCGCGTTAGACGTGCGGTTAATCCTCATTTTCCATTTAATTCGTGCACGTGGTTGGATTGTGTGTTTGTGCTTAAATTG
>JAXBDA010004351.1:0-29405 GCA_036023075.1 Gaultheria prostrata | reverse complement strand
TGCGGTTCGGATAAAATCCAAATCCATATGGTTTGGTTATGGTCCACTAAAAATCATACCCATCGGATATCGGTTTGGATTTGGGTATAGATAAATACTTTAGGTTTGGGTATGGTAATAGCAAAACCCAGACCAAACCGATCCATTGCCATCCCTAGCTGTGATTAGTGTAATGACAAAAATATTCCGCACTATTTTAACAATTACCCCTTTGGTTAAGGAAAAAATTGACTCATTCACAGCAAAAAGCTTATTTTATAATTTTTACAACAGACACTACTCTTCAGCTTCTTTAACATTTAATAAAAAAAATTCAAAGTTATAGCAAACACTGTCGATAGCTTCTTTAGAATGTGAAATCTAGAATATCAAACATAATCAATAATCTAAAATCTAAAACGTATGAAAAACTATCGCAAACACCCCCTATACTGTCAACCAAGTAACGCTCCAACATATCTTTGCAAAACTATCGCAAACACTCCGTATTGTCAGACAAATAACGCTCCTAACATATCTTTGCAAGAAGTTTTGTTACCTCAGATTGCCAATATCACTCATATAATCAACGGATCGAAAACCTATGATAAGATCTTAGGAACTTTATTTTTTGTCATAAGTAGCATTAGTGAAACCCTAGTGGCCAATTAATACATCAATACCTACAACTTAGGGAATTTACTCTCTCCACAGGTTCAATTTTGAAAACTTCTAAAGGCAATATTGAACAGGGAGGGATCGGATCATTACAATTGGTATCAGAGCAGAACCCGGCACAACCTACATAGTATAGGTCACCTCTAGAATTTGTATGAGCAACCTCTTAAATCCCAGAGTAGAGAGAAAAGTGTTATGCAAAACTAAGTGTTACATCATTACCACCGCGGGAAGGTTGCTAGGCCAATGCAACGGGGACGTTGCAACACAAGGTAGGGAGATTGTGACAACTGATCTTAGAGCATCATTAGTGGTATACTCAAATATGGATACTCAAATATTGTCATATCACATTTTGAGTATTCATTTAATGAGTTTATAAGTTTGAATATCTACCATTTTACAATGATTCATTTGTGTCCATAATAAAAAAAATATATTATTCACTCTATTTTTATTCATAAAATGGCACAACTTTAAATTTGTACATATACTTTTTATAATATTAGTACCATTTAAAAGATATTCACAAGACCTTTAAAATGAGATCAATCTTGAACATATTTTGGTAAAGATTAAAAATTGATAATTTCAATTTTTTGCGAGAGTGCAAAAAATTGAGTTTTGAATTAAGTATGTGAAAAATGAAGAGATAATGTTGTTACTTTAGATGGGGTGTGGTCCCAAAAATTTGGTTATTGAGAAATGTTGTTAACTTTGAGTATCCAAATGCCAAAAGTTGAGTATTTGTAAAAATGTTGTTAACTTTGAGTATTTATCCAAATGTCATTGTGAACCTCTTTTGGGTATCAAAATACTCATCTTTGAGTATTTTTATTTTTGAGTATACCACTAATGATGCTCTTAGTGAATGCAAAGTTCAGTGCTATATATAGTACATCACGACCCTACCTTCTACAAGGCCTTTTAAAACCGTGCGGGCGTCAGAGCCCTTGGGAACTTCGCAGCTAAGCATGCTCGTCCTGGGATGAGTGACCTATTGGAAAGTCCAGAAGGGGCTTTGGCGGCCAAAGCAGAAAAAATTGTACATAGCGAAATCATATTGAAATGTGTGAAAAGTGTATTAAAGTGGATGAAAGTGTATGTGGGAAGTGTAAAAAATGTATTGGATGGTATGTTTTCGTCTTTTCAAGTGCTTAATGAAAGCTCTGTGAGCTTCCGTTAGCAAGACCGTTAAAAGGAAAACCTCTAGTTAGATCTTAGGAACTTGCTTTTTGTCAAAACTAGCATTAGTGAAACCCTAGTGATCCATACCTCAAACTTAGAGACTTTACTCTCTCCAGAAGCTCAATTTGAAAAACTCTTGACGGAAAATATAAACAGGCCTAAATTTTAATCGCGTCTATTAGAAGTAATCGATGTGAGTGATCACTAAATACACGTAAACCAACTAGAATACCTTGAGGTTTTAAAAAAAAAAATCCTTTTAAAATTAGATTACAAGACATCATGTAGATACTTGTACATCAACTTAAATTCTAGTTAGTCCGACTATAAATATTAAACACCGATAAGAGGGTAGAAAAGATATATGCATGGGACCCATCTTCGGCTCTACACAGATCATCTGATAACACTCATTTTACGAAAATATAATCTTCTAACCTATAATACTAAAAAATAAAGGAAAAAATATTTAATGCCAAAACCGTTTTTTATTGTGTCAAAACTCCAATGCATAAAAGTCATGTACATATGCATAAATACAAATATTTTATGCATTGACATTTTGGCATAATCAAAAGCGTTTTTGGCATTATTACTACCCAAAATTAGATTCAATAGAATATGATAACTGGTTAATCAATCTGTTCAGTCTTAGTTCAAAAATGTTCATTGATGGTACTCACCCAAAACTTAGGAAATTGGAAAGGCCAGAAATCAAGGATTTAACTGCCGTAGACCACAAACTATTACCGGCGCCCAAATCGATAAAAGTTCCGTTTTCACTTTTGTGTCTTTTACTGTATTTCCTTAAACTTCCCATTACCAACATTTGTCGTGCGTCTTTCTTGTCAGTTGTCTCCTCCCCGCTGTATCACAGCGAAGATGGCAGGGACACACATAAATGTGCATTGGGAACAAAAACAATTCATGCACATGAATTTAAAATTTACAATCCACATCCCACGACAGACCAGCAAAAAGGTTGTACGATGATAGGAGTCAAAAAGTGGTCACACGTGACAGACCTTAAATGCGGCTGCACGTGAAGGAGATGTTAAGAAATATTGTCCTACATTGCTTAGGAGATGAATGAGTGATCACTTAATATATGCTAGGATATTTCCACTAATTGCCAATTAATTTTGAGTTTGATGTTTCCATACTTTCTTCCAAATCGTTGGCTGGTTCTGTTCGAATTTCATCGTGTTTTATAAAGTGAACGTTTTCAATCATCAAAATAATATAAAGTCTCTATGCCAATGTAACAAATTAGTTGGAACGATAAGTCTGTGACTAGACTTTTCTTTCAGCCACGTTTGCATCCGGAATAATGTTTTAAAGGTATGTGCGAACTTTCTTAATGGGTACAGTAGGATCAATTTGTGTTGAAAGATTTCGGCCATATCAAAACATGTCCGGATCAATGCATATAAGGCATGTGCCTTTAGGCACAGCTTGAACGACCAGCACATGCAAATCAACTCTTGTATTATTGTTTCAATTATCTGAAAAACAATAGCTCAAAAATCAATTTATCTGGTTAACTTGAATCAACGAATAAAGAACAAAACAATCTACCAATCTCTAACATCTACATAGGGTTATCGGGAATCCTTCCACATTCAAAACAACAATCAAAATAAAAAATATAGATTCACAACAAACAACATACTTGCCGTGATGAAATATAAAAAAGCACAGAAAAACATGTCATATTCATGAAAAAAAAAATAGAGAAAGAAAACACTACGAGCCTCTTCAAAAAAAAATAGTCAGTACATCCTCATCATAGTTGTTCGAAACGTTTTCGTATGAACTTTTACGTACCAATTCTGAGTTTGACTTTTTGTAAACCAACTGACCTGAAATTATTGGAAGCAGTAAGTCGGCTGTTGGCAGTAGAAAAGATTAGTTTGAGAGAGAGAGAGAGAATTGAGGGCAGCCGTGCACATAGTGTAGGTAATTAGGCAAAAGCCATTTCTTATCTTTTTTTTAACCTGAATTTAGTATAGATAATTAGGCAAAAGACTAATTAAGGGATGTACGTGCACAACACACCAAAATGGGATGTATGTGCATATAAGTCATTTCCTTCTCTCTTTTCTCCTAAAGTAGTGATACATACACACCATCACATGTACACTCAGCCACACCCTCTCTCACATGGGGTGTGGTCCCCATATGGGTGGCTGAGTGTGTATGTGAGGGTGTGTATGTATCATTTTTGTTTTTCCTAACCGGAATTTTCAAAGCCATTCCTTTTTCTTTTTCTTTTTCTTTTTCTTATTCATGTGGCTTGTTATCACAAATAAAATCACTCCAACAATTATTCTTTTCAGGGATGAAAATACAGCGAAGATATTAGTTAGAATGAATAAAATTAAAATAAAACTAAAATTGTGAACAACAAAAGGGACACGTATAGCATTCGGCCGCAGCTTAAGCCGTAGGATTTTTTCGATGAACGATTGGATTTATAAATTTAAATAAAATTCATCTCAATCGTACAATGATATTAGTGCACCATTCATGGTACTCACTTATATGGACACTTTGGCGTAAATAATTTTTTTGATATTTTTTTCGTCTTTCATGAATTTTTATTATACAGTTGATTTTTTTTGGTAATAATCATTTATCTTGACATGAGAAGTCAAGAAATAAAAAATTACAATCAAAAGAAAAAAAAATACCAAACAATTGATATTTTGAGTTTAGGGCCATCTTATATGAATTTTTTTTAACTTCGAATCATATTTTTAATTTTGTCGTAACATGAATGATTAATCTCCATAATTACGACGAAAGATAAAGGAAAACCTTAAGAAAAATAAAAGTATCGGAAAAAGTATTCCCTCCGTCCGGATATGTTAGTTAATTTTGGTAGTTGGTGCCACTTTTCAAATGATTATATCTTATAATTTATCATATTATTTTATATAATTTTAAAAATATTGTCTTATAGAACTAATCGAGACCTCTCAAACAAGATCCATATTGGACATATAATTACTTACCAATTTAAAAATATCACTAATTTTTTATTTTGTTGCAATAGAACAAGAGACAAACAAATTCGAACAAAGGGAGTATCAGATTACGGAGTAAAAAGTTAGGGAGAAGTTTAGTTGTAATTGTAATTGAAGTGTGTTTACTGTGTATGACCCATACACTTGTGAATTTGAGGCTTGGTTCTCCAATAGATTTTATCAAGATTTGATAAAATTAAGCCCTTGATTTTATCAATTTTATCATATCTCTTCACCAATGGATAAAATCATGTTTTGTTTTATCAATTGGAGAACAACCCCTGAGTATGTAAATGGGTGTGTAATTTGTGTGTGTAAGGAGGCCTGGTACAGTCCAGGAAAAAAAATATTAAAATGCATCCGATGGGTGAAATCTATCTGATACATTGTCGATCACCCGTGGAATGTATTTTCATGGACCAAACACTTTCCCGTGAAATGGGTTTATCCAAAAAAAGGAATGGGTGCGTAATTAAACGTGGTTTTTAACATTTTTGTTTTGATCCTCTAGAAACACTTATAACAATCAATGAATCAAACCATTGACTCTCTCTCTTTCTCTCTCTCTATCTCTCTCTCTGTTGAAATGAAATTTATGATATGAAATCAACAAACGCGTTCTTTAATGTCAAAATATGGGGTGTCGGTTTCTTCATTGCCTTCCCGCTACCCTAATTAGATACAATGGACTATTATTAATTTCACCCCCTCCACAATTCCTCCTTCCATTTCCACCACTTTTCTTCATTTCTCTCTCTCTCTCATCCTCCTCCTGCCTTTCTTGAACCAGTCTTCAGTCCACCTTTCCTTCTTATTTACTCAAAAATCCCACCTCATAATTCCTCAAAAACACACACTCGAGATTAACCCAACTGCAAAAATCATAGGAACAATAAAATCAGGTGGAATTTTTTTTTCTATCTAAGGGATGCAAGAATGGCAAAACATAACGGTGGCGGTTGGGGGAGTGGTGGCGGCCGTCGGTGTTCTAATCCTCCTCGTTTTTCTCCGGCGACGTTTCTCTCTCTCTAAACACACAGATTTCGGAGTAACCGATTCCCCAGGGGAAATACAAGAGAAGAATCTGCAAATCGGGATTTCCAAGCTTACCCCTCTCAAACTCCACAATCACGATCTCGACATCAGAGCAAGATCAAACAGCTACTACGTTTTAAAACCGGAGGTCTCGCCGAACCCCCGGTTCAACTGGTCCGATCACCCGACCCTCATAACCGACGCCGTCGAAAACGGATGGTCCAGATTCGCCTTCGCCGCCTCCTACACGTCATCCTCGCCGTCCGTCAGATCGACCCGGTCAACGCTGTTAGGCGCGTGCGGGGCAGGTGATCGGCGAGAATCCGACGTGGAAATAAACTGGGAGATTTGTCAGGGATCAGCTGATTTTCTCCAGAAAATCCGGCTCAATTCCGGTTTGAAAAGACCCAGCTCGTGTCATTCCGTTATCAAGACCGGTTTGCCGTTGCCCGGTCCGCAGCTGGGCAACTCGTGTTTCCCTCAGGAAGCGTATTTTGAGATCACGGTTGTTGAGAACGATTTCGATTACGACCCGTTTGGGAACAGGAGCAGGAGGGGTAAGGTTGAAGGGGAGAAGGCGAAGTTTATTCAGGAGAAATTGAATTACTCGGAGTGGCGTGTTCATGTGAAGAATAGTGGGAACGGGAATGGGAATAGTGAGAAGGTTGAGGAAATGTGGAGTGGGAAAGAGGAATTCGATATGTTGACGGTTGGGCTTAGTAGAGGTGGAGGGTCGTCTCTTCCTTTGAAGGTGCCTGGTAGCTATTGGGGCTCCATTGGCTTCAATTCAGATGGCTCTGTTTATCTTGATGGTGAGTTCTATTCTCTTTCCGGTTTAATTTTTTGTAATTAAGGTTGTTCGGGTTGGATTACGTGCACCTCGTTGATTTCTAGGACACCAATTTTACAATCCGGGCGGGGCCGATTAAAGCGGGACAAAATCCCGTATAAGGTGGCCTTTATGTTTCTAACTTTATTTTTAGAAGTGAGTGAACTCCTAAATCAGTCGGTTTATAGTTTCTTTTGTACTTTTGACGGGAAGAATTTCTAAACACCCTCCCGGGATTTAGTCAAGTTGGCATGAAAAAAATCCTAGTTTTTGTCCTCTTATAAGGTCATGTGTTACAATTTCACCGAGGCTAAGTATTCCAAACTTTTGGGCCACGTAAAGGGTTGTTCAGTCGTTAACTTTAAAATTGCAGAATTAATTGAAGCGCGCAAACTGGCCTGAACATCCGGTGGACTCATGAAATGGTGTATGCTTGCACTTGCAAGCTTTCAAGAATGGAAGTGCGGGGAAATTTTCTTGGGATTAGAAGAATCCTGTTGGAAGTAATCATGTTGTTTAAAGAAGGCTTAAAGGTGAAAAGTGAGGTTCAAGTCTTTTGTAGTTGTAGACCGTAGGGTTTGTCTATTGATGGAACAGTAGCAACCACTTTTGGATTAAAAGTAGCAACCACTTTTAGATTAATACTTAAACAATTTGTCACCAAGTATTTAAGAATTATTTATTTGGCATGATAAAAGTGAGGGGTGGAATTAAATTCCAAAATTAGTCGAAATATGCGTAAACTTATCTAAACTCTGAACATCTCGGTTATAGAAAAAGAATGAAACCTTCAAGCCATGGCAACTTGGTAACAATAACCTCTGCAGAATGGATATAGGCCTTTAGGTTTAGGGTTTATCCAAATGTCAAACTTAAATAGTTGACCTTGCCTGGAGATCAGTAAACTTTATTTACTTTCGTCATTGGAGACTCCCATTGTAGTGTAGCCTAAATGGGGAAAACGATCTAGGCAATCCGAAACACGAATGGACGGCCCGGATGAGTTGACGGGCATCAAGTGGCAGTGTGCCCATTCGGCACTGAAAATTTTCCCATAAATGGGAGAGCAAAAGAGGAGGCAGCGAGGGTCGAACCCCGACATTGTGATCATCGAGCGGGTGAATAAGTGTGATGCCCCGTCCGACATTGTGTAGGAAGATGGTATCTCCTTGTCATATGACATTAACTTTGTAAGGAAACAAAGTCATGCGTCGGCCACGTTATGATAACTCTGGGGAGCGGGGTTGGTGCAATGCGCTACACCATGCAGCGCATATCTGAACCGTCCAAAAGCGTTTTCAATGGTATGGATATAAATGAAACTCTTCCTGCCAGACCATTGAAAACACTTTTGGACATCTGGAATGCTGCACTGCGTGGTGCAACGCATTTAGTGCAATGCAGGGTCTCCGGGTTCCGTAACGCTGGAGTGAATGAGTTATTTTCCTACTTATAACCCTGTAATGAGACACAAAAGCTGGACTAGTTTTTACATATACTAGTGTTCTGAGTTTTCAACTTGTTCTACTCTGGCTTATTCGTCTTTGGTTGTGCTTTTTTCCAGGAATTAAACTTATCTTCAAATCAGAGAAGGCAGAATGGGGAAAAACAGATAAGGTAGTCGGTTGCGGATATAATCCAAGCCAGAGAAAGGTCTTCTTTACAGTAGATTCACAACTTGTGCATGTAATTAACTGCAAATCCGACGAATTCGATACGCCACTCTACCCGACATTGGCATCAAACATCGACACCACATTTCTAGTTAATTTCGGGCAAAGTGTTTTCAAATATGCACCGGCGAATTCACAAAGAACTCCGAATCCTTGCTTCATTGGCTCTCTTGCCAAGTCCCCTGCTCTAAGCTATGAGGACAGCAAAGAGCTTTTTTCCATGGGAAGAATAGACTCCCAGTGGCTAAATCGAAACGCGACTAGAAACGGACACAACAGCAACAACAACAACAACGGAAGTAACAATAATAAGGGACCCGATTACGATGTCGAGTCTGAAGGAGATTTGTTCGAGATTGTGTTGGATAGTTCCGGTAGATCGCCAAACACGGTTCTGAAGTGAAAAGGTGCAAAAATGTATCAAGCTAATTCTTTGTCTTATAGTAATATATACGTAGGTTTATTTTGTTTTTAAGTTTTTTTTATCGGCTATAATCTATACATATAGTTTGCCCACAAGACTGTGGCAGTGTTCGTTTGGGGACTTAAGAGATTTTGTTTTGCTTCTCTGAGTCTTGAAGCTAGATGGGAACGGGGGATGGTGCTGTCCCTTCGGAGACAGCATGGGTGCTAGGAAGATCACGGCCGTCCGTGTTTGATGTACTTTGGTCCATTACTACATTGTATTTGTACATAGCATTACAAATTTTTCGTCGGTCCTACAGGTTTGGTACAAAAAATATAACCAAGAGCATTGGATTTAGTAATTTGAAAGAATGCCTCCTGAACTTTATGGAGGATTGGTACAAGATTATTTTGCACGATCAAATCATCAAAACCAGAGGTAAATCAACTTGTTAACTATTAAATTTGGTATTACCTAACTTGAAAATAACTTGAAAATAGAATCGGCATTACATCACCAGATTCCTTGTGATATAAAAATGATTCACAGGATCATACCTGGCGAAAATAACAATGGAATAACATAACACGTTTCAGAAAAAAAAATAAAAAATACAAAACAATGGCGTAACATATTGTAATTCAATTGAAAAGTACAAGGGGAAAAGAAAAATGATAAGCAGAGTCAAATAAGGTGTGGATATTCATTTGGAATAAGTCAGAATCAATGAATACTAAATGTCGTAACGCTACATTTGTCATGAGTAGAGATGCAAACGAGTCAAGTTGAGCTTTGAAGTGTTTGAAGTAAACGAGCCTAAAATTCGAGCTTGAGCTCGGCTTGGTTGTAAACGATCCGAACCTGAATAATCCTCTTTAAACGAGCCGAGCCTATACAAACTAGTCAAGTTTTTGCGAGCCAAGCTGAGCTTTTGAGTATTGAACTCGACTCATTTATCAAACGAGGCTAAAACTCAAGCTTGGCTCGACTACTAAACGAGGCAAGATAAGTGGGATAGAGACCGTGCTCGAGTTATGTCACACAGTTTTGTATTCTATGGGATGATGAATACTGTGTAGGATGACATGCAAGTGTATCATATTCTACGTTTTGAGGATGTCACTTGATTTTTTTTTTCCCTACCATGTCAAATTCTATTCCATCCACAATGGCGTAGGATTTCTCCTTTCTCATCTCTCTCCGGGTGCATTTCTCAGTCATCCAAAAGTATTTTTAACGGCTCAGATTTCTCCTTTACTCTCTCTCTCTCTCTCTCTCTCTCTCTAAAATCCGGATTGTCCAAAACACTTTTGGACGGCCAAGATGCGTAATGAGTACCGCCACGTGGTATCATTCCGGCGCTCAAGTTTCTCGAGGGAGGGAGATAGATTGAGACAGTTTTGGGAATCCCAACTTTTGTTTTTTTCTAATAAAAATTTGTTCATGCAATTCTCTAAATCCAGCGCAAGTAATCAGATTACAGAAATATTCATGAAAGACTTGCGTAACATATTGTAATTCAATTGAAAAGTACAAGGGGAAAACAAAAATGATAAGCAGAGCCAAATAAGGTGTGGATATTTATTTGGAGTGGGTCAGAGTCAATGAATACTAAATTTGTCACATTTGTCATGAATAGAGGTCCAAACAAGCCAAGTTGAGCTTTGAAGTGTTTGAGCTCGGCTCGTTTATTACACAAGCCTAAAACTCAAGCTCGAACTCGGCTCGGTAATTAATGAGCCGAGCCTCTTTAAACAAGCCGAGTTGAGCTTTGAAGTGTTTGAACTCGGCTCGTTTATTACACAAGCCTAAAACTCAAGCTCGAACTCGGCTCGGTAATTAATGAGCCGAGCCTCTTTAAACAAGCCGAGTTGAGCTTTGAAGTGTTTGAGCTCGGCTCGTTTATTACACAAGCCTAAAACTCAAGCTCGAACTCGGCTCCGTAATTATTGAGCCGAGCCTCTTTAAACAAGCCGAGCCTCTTTAAACGAGCCGAGCCTATACAAACGAGCCGAGTTTTTGCGAGTCAAGACAAGCCTTTGAGTATTGAGATTGGCTTGTTAACTAAACGAGCCTAAAACTCGAGCTCAGCTTGGTTGTAAACGGGTTGAGCCCTTAACGAGCCGAGCCCAAATAATTTACTTAACGAGCCTCTTTTAACAAGCCGAACCTATACAAACAAGCCGAGTTTTTGAGAGCCAAGCCGAGCTTTTGAGTGTTGAGCTTAAGCGTTTACTAAATAAGCCCAAAACTCGAACTCGAGCTCAGCTCGGTTGTAAATGAGCCAAGCCCAAATAATTTCCTTCATGAGTCTCTTTAAATGAGCTGAGTTTTTGCGAGTCAAGCCGAGTTTTTAAGTGTTGAGCTCTGCTGGTTTAGCCGAGCCTCTTTAAACGAGCCGAGCATGTAGAAACGAGTCGAGTGCGAGTCAAGCCGAGCTTTTGAGTGTTGAGCTCGGCTTGTTTACTAAACGAGCTCGGCTTGGTTGTAAACGGGCTAAGCCTTAACGAGCTGAGCCAGAATAATTTACTTAACGAGACTCTTTTAACAAGCCGAGCCTATACAAACGAGCCGAGTTTTTGCGAGCCAAGCCGAACTTTTTGAGTGTTGAGCTCAGCTTGTTTACTAAACAAGCCTAAAACTCGAACTCGAGCCCAGCTTGGTTGTAAATGAGCCGAGCCCGAATAATTTACTTAACGAGCCTCTTTAAATGAGCTAAGTTTTTGCGAGCCAAGCTGAGTTTTTGAGTGTTGAGCTCGGCTGATTTATTAAACGAGCATAAACCTGTGCTCAAACTCGACTCTACTATTAAACAATCCAAGCCACGAACAACTCCATTCGTTTGCAGCCCTCCATTCGTTTGCGGCCCTGGCTAGTCATGAGTCAAGATAAGTGGGATAGGACTGTGCTCGAGTTATGTCACAGATTTTTGTATTCTATGGGATGAGGAATATCATGTAGGATGTGACATGTATCACAATCTACGTTTTGAGTATTTCACTTGATTTTTTTTTCCCTACGTATGTCAAATTCTTTTCCATCTCCACAACGGCATAGGAATTATCCCACATTGCTCCGTAGTAACAAGAAGAACGAATTCATTTTCAAGTCGAGCAGACAAACGAGCAAAGTATCTTATCAACCTCCAGAAGAGCCCTGCTTCTTCTTTTTGTTTGATTGAACTCAGAATTTTTTATTGTACAAAAATCGCTCAAAAGGCTACAAACACCAAAGCGGAGCCCATTAATGGCTAAAAACTTCCTGACAATCAAGTTGTCCGTATGGTTTGGATGGGAATACACCAAGTACATAGAAGAAATACCTACACCGGGTTGCAAAGATTCCACAAAGATTAGGGAATAGAAAGACTCCAACAGAGGAGAGTACAACAAAATAGAAATTAGAACTAATTGAAAAACTGCCGAAGGAGATACCACTGAAATCTGATGTACCGGAAATAACTGCTTTATTCGGCATGGAGTCTAAAACTAGCCCCCAAACTTCGCCCTTACTCCAGAACCAGACGCCGGCTAAGACGTAATCGGTTGCGTTTGTGGGTAGAGGTTGTAACAGGGAGCCAGAACTGGAGCCCTTCTTAAACAAACCAGAACCCCATCCCTGCAACTGCACCAACACACCAGAAACAGTCACCACCCGAACCAAGAAGAAGACGATGACAAGGAGCCGTGGAAAGAGATTGAAACGGTGATTTTTCCCAAAATATCTTGGGTAAATTAAAAGTCATAATTTTACCCAATTTCGATTCCTCTCGTAGAGACGAACTTATAATCACCATAAAAATTGATGTAAAACAAACAGGCGCAAAAAAATATTGAAGAAAGACTAAACCGAAAAATTCTTAAGCCAATGACAATAGAATAGTTTTGGGAATGCCAACTCTCTTTTTTCCTAATAAAAATTTGTTCATGCAATTCTTATCCAGCGCAAGTAATCAGATTACAGAAATATTCATGTAGTCCATTAAATTTGGAATGATACTGACCAATGGGCCTAAGCCCAAATGCCTAAGTTCAGAGCCTTGTGGACTCTATGGACTATCAGTTTGTACTTCGAACAGCCCATGAGTGAGTTTGGTTACTCTAAGAGGGTGGGCTAGGTTGAAACAACAAGCATGGCAATTACTTACCCAAAAAAAAAAAAAAAAATTGCCATGGCAACCCCAGATTAATTGGAAACTCACCCGATCTAGAATATTATGGCTTCTTGTTGGGGGAAGAAGAGAGTGGGATAAGGGTTGGTTTTTATTCGGTGTTTGGTTTATCCTTAGCTTTCTAATTGCTTATCTCATTCCACACACCATTGTTAGCTTATCCGGGAAAAAGATGAACTCAGGAACATGCGCAGAAACATAAAATATTTAACAAGAGAATTGCTTCAAAATTAGTGGTTCGAATGGAAACCACCAATTGTTGTGCTTTACGGAGTCACGCTGAGAGGAAAAACTCCGAATTGTATTAATCATAACTACAAAATATGAAGGGAAAAAACACATCCACTCTCAACACGTGCATATATACAGCAACAAGAAACAAATGCTAAACACGTGAGGTGGTTGCCAAAGAAGAGCTATTTTGTTCACCCTGGCCTAAGCAGCTGTCACTTTCCCTCAATTAAGCACTTGGGAGGACTTCAAACACTATAATCAATGTCAAGTGGACTTTTGTTCAGTCAAATTTTTATTTTATTTTTTACTTAGGGCATCTCCTGTCGTGGAGTTAAAAATGTGGTGTTATATGACACAAAAGTGTAAAAAGTGAGTCCCATTTTTTGTGTTATTATGACAAAATGTGTTGTTAAGGGTGTTGTTAGAGTGTATAAAAATACACATAAAAATATATATAGTGGGTCATACCTATTTCTACTTTTTCTCTCCATGCCCACTCTTTTTCTACCTCTCTTCTCTCTCTCACGTACACTGCTGTTGCAGTCAGGTCCTTTCTCCCTCTCTCTCCTCCCTTCTCTCTCTCTCTCTCTCTCTCTCTCTCTCCTCTCTTGGAAGAGTTATCCGAAGTTACACAGTTATGCATGTCAGTGGCACTGCACTAACTTTTGGCACATATATTCATGTACTAACTATACTATTGAAACACAAAAAATGAAAAAAGGTTAGCTAACTGTCTAATTCTTACACTATTTCTTACACTATCAGTGTTACTGGAGATGCCCTTATATTAGAACTGCAAAATGCATGGGTGGGAGAGTGTCTGGTTACTATAAAGAAAGAGAATCTTAAATCTGTCCTACAAATGATTGCTCAGAAATATAGTTAATACAAATTATTGACAACATACACAGGACCCTTAAATGATTTCCTATTTTTGCCTGTACAATTTGATGTCTTGTATGAGGGTCTTTAGATCATTATAAGAAGAACCCCCTTCTTCAACAGCCGTCTTTGCCGATTCACTTAGCCGTCTCGCTACGCTCCTCATTTCCTCGGCCTCATTCCCACCGTTCATCACCGTATTCACCGCCGAACTAATCTTCTCTCTTCCAATCAACGGCGTCTCCTCCGTTGCCCAAACCTTCCAATACTCGTTCCCGACGGGGACTCCAAACTTCAACACCTGAGTCACAAGCTTCTCATTGAAAAATTGGTCCGCGATCGTTGGCCAAGTGATCATAGGCACACCTATAGTGACCCCTTCAACTATCGAGTTCCACCCGCAGTGAGTCAAGAATCCTCCAATGGCAGGGTGTTCAAGTATCAACACCTGCGGGGCCCAACCCTTTACAACCATTCCCTTGCCCGATTTCTCCGTCCTCTCCTCAAACCCTTCTGGCAACCACCATTCTTCTTCTTTTTCGTCGTTGTCGTTCGTTTTCAACACTTTTGGCACAACCCAAATGAAAGAACAATGTGTATCTTCCAGGGCACCGGCTATCTCCGCGAGTTGAGTTTTGTTGAATCGGGTTAAGCTACCGAAACAGACGTAAAGAACCGAGTTTTGCCCCTTGGAATCGAGCCAGTTGAGGTATCGGTCTCTATTGATTGTTGCCATGTCCCCTCTGAAGGACACAGGACCTATGCCCCAAGCCTTTATTCCTATAGCTTTTCTGTAGTAATCGGCATAAGCCGATTCCAACGCGTCAAAGCTATTCACCACCATCCCATAACTCTTCCTCTCTGCCACTTTGAGTTTCTCAAACATCTCCGAAAACTTATTTTTCGATTTCACAATATCGGGTAGTTGAGATCCGGTGAGCAAAACCTTGTCCGGAAGGCTGGGGACAACGAACGACTCGCTCTCCGAATCCACATTCCTGTGTGGCCCGTGGCACTCGACCGCAAATGCCACGGAAAGATTGAAAAATCCACTACCGCTAAAAGCAAGCCTCGGAATGCCTAGCTCTATCGCAATGTCAACGGTCCAATGGAAGAGGACGTCAGAGAAAATGGAATCGGGGCGGATCGCGCGAAAGAGGTTTTCGATTTGAGGTTGGAGAAGGTTGATGGCACCGAAGAGTCGCATGCTCATTTCGGGGGTCGGTGTGTCGCTTAGATTTTCATAGCCTTCGGGGAGGCCCGGTACAGAAGGGAAAGGGAGGATCTCGAGGGCGATGTGCCTACCAGCTTTAATGTCGCGGTCAATAGTGGTTTCGAAGCGTTGGGCATTCATCGGGGTGGTGATTATGGTAGCGCGAACGCCGTGGGTGGCGAATAGCCTGGCGATGTCCACCATTGGCATCATGTGGCCTGTTGCCATGTAAGGAAGGAAAATGACATGGAGTTGTTCTTCCTTTGAACTCATGGTGCCCTTATATTTTTGAGTTTGTTGGATTGGAGAGCTAGTGTCTAGACAGTCTCGTTAGAGAGAGACAACTGAGTTCTAAATTTACCTATTGGAATAGGTAAAAGCTCCATGTGTCACGAAAGAAGCCTAGCCGAAAACTAAAAGTAAGGCCATTTTCCGGAAGGCTTGATGGACTAAGAACAAATGAGATGAGATTTTCATGTCAAGTAATCTTATCTTTCCTTTAGCCTGGACGCCTGGTCAACCACACAAAATTATCATTACTCTTACATTAACAAAAATGCTAGAGTTCAAATGCAGCAAACTCTTGCATTCAAGAATTTGTTGCATTTGCTTTTCTTGCTTTTTGGATAGTTTCAGGATAAAAACTTTGGGGGTATGTGTGTAACAGCCCTAATTACATTAAACAACAAAAGAAAGTTTTTCTGACGACAAATACTTCATTCATTAAAACCAAAAACCTAATATCCATAACTTATAGAACGAACATATAACTTTCTTGAAATATGATGCACCCACTTATCACATAACACAAAAACATGACTTAATTTATGATATGGGTTATCTATAGAATCTTTCTCCTTTATTCGGTGTCATTACTTTTCTCCTTTATTTGACCAGTGGCCTTCGGAAGTGGATAGTGCGGTGTACCAAATGCGTTGAACCGTGCAGCACAGGGTTCCAACCGTTCAAAGGTGTTTTCAACGGTCTGGATATAATTAAAACTCTTCGTAATTATATCCAGGCCAATTAAAACACCTTTGGACGGTTGGAACACTGCGCTTGCGCTGCATGTTACAGCGCATTTGTCCCTGAGTCCATGACCTTTGGAAACACTACAATAGTGGGTCAAGTTTTGGTACTACAATTTAGTTCTAGAAAGAAAGAGAAACCCAGATCATAGATACTAAAATTATTCAAGAATGAAAAACATAAGCTTTGATTTCCTCAATCAAACTATTCAAATCAGAGGAAGAGGATCCACCTTCTTCCACTGACCTCTTCACCATCAGACTAACCTCCTTCGCCCGCCGTCTGATCTCCTGAGCTTCTTCCGACCCACCCATCAAACAACTCACGGCCTTCACAATCTTGTCTTTCCCCACAACCGGACTCCGGATCCTGCTCCCACGGTTCCACACATCAGACCTGACTTCAACCCCAATCTTCAACACCCGTGTAATCAACTTCTCATTGTAAAATTGCTCCGCGAACAACGGCCACGTGATGAACGGCACACCCGCCGCCACCCCCTCCGACACCGAGTTCCAACCGCAGTGAGTCACAAACCCTCCGATCGCCGGGTGGGCCAGGATCGAAACCTGTGGTGCCCGATCTTTTATTATCACACCCTTGTTACTTTTCTTGACTCTTTCTTCGAACCCTTCTGGCAACCAAGTTTCCTCTCCTGTCTCCTCGGTTTGGCGCGCCTGACCCGAAAAATAAAATAAGTATATATAGCTGAACTAAAAATAAATATTTTAATGAGTAATTTTTTACATTAAATACTAGCTTTATGAACTGTCAAATTAAAAAGATAAAAATTCAGCTATTCACACTCCCCTTTTAGCCATTCATACTCCTTTTTTGTCTTTTTGTCATATGAAATTACTACATTGCTCTTCACATGAAAAAAATAATTCAAGATGTAAGGGTAATATAATACTTTCACATGAAAAAAAGACAAAAGGGGAGTGTGAATGGCTAAAAAAGGAATGTGAAAATCATTCCCTTTGAAAAATGTTATCCGAATTCAAAAATAAAATTTTAATACATAACACAAAAATAATACGAAATTACCTGTTGACCGCCCGTAGTTTCCCCCGTTTTTTTCACTACCCAAACAAACGGCTGCTCCGATTCATCGAGTGCATATGCGATTTCAGTGAGTTGGGTGTTGAAAAACCGAGTCATGCTCCCGAAACAAATGTACAAAACCGAATTGGGTTTCTGATTGTCGAGCCAATTCAAGCAACCGTGTTGCTGTTGCTCTTCGTTCGATTTGTTTTCTTTTTCAAGGACCAGAGAGGGGATGCCGACGTGCCAACACCTTTTTCGCAAGACATTCTTGTAGTGTTGAGCGTAGTCCGCTTCAATCTCGGAGCAACTGGTGTAAACAACTCCATAGCTCCGGTTCTCCGAATCAATGATCTCGTTTATCAACTTTCCATCGTTTCCTGACTCTTCTTCGTTCTTCAAATAGTTCTCCAATTGAGAACCGGTCATCTCAATTTCATCGGGAAGACCCGGAATAACGAAACTCTCCGAGTCGGATTGGACTTTCTCGTAAGGCTTATGAATCTTCAAACTATGGAAAACACAGTCGTAGAAGCAACTTGTCACGGACAAGATGAGTCTCGGAATACGCAATTCCTCGGCTACATCGACGGTCCACGGGTAAAGAAAATCGGAGACGATGCAATCGGGGCGAAGGTCGCGAATCGATTGCTCCATGGGTTTCTGGAGGAGGGGAATGGCGGCGGCGAGTTTAGGGTTCATTTCTGGGGAAGTGACGGACCGGAGATTCTCTATGCCTTCGGGTAAACCCACTTCGGCGGCGGGGAATTTTATGGTGTGAAATGCGATTCGGTGGCCAGCAGCTGTGTCGCGATCGATTGAGGGTTGGAACATGAGGGCGTTGCTTGGGGTAGTGAGGATCGTGACAGTTACTCCGCTGGCGGCGAATAGCCTGGCCGTGTCTACGAGTGGAGTCGTGTGGCTTGGGAGGATGAGGTATGGGAGGAAGAGGGCGTTGAGTTTTTGATCTTCGGTGGCCATGGGATGTTTGGAGCAGAGAGGTTCGAAATTGGAGTGGAGTTTGTGAAGCAGGAGGTGAAGAAATAGTAAGAGGTAATGGAAATGGAGGTGTATTTTGTGATACTAAAAATATAGAACCGGGGTCGCTGCAGTGAAGGGGTTGACTGTAGTGCATCTGTCAATATATGACTCAAATCATTTGAAATTTGGATCAAATTCGAACCGTCGGTGAAAAAATGGGCGGCCAAATATAACACTACTGAGTCCCCTCGCTACAAAATTTTCAATACTAAAGGCATCTATGTCTAGTGATTGGCTGAAAGTCTTGAGCAAAGCTTAGTGCACTTTTGGAAATATTGGAGCCTGGAGGGGACAAAGCATGACTTTGGCGGTTCCAAAGAGGGAAAAACTAGGGCCGAAAGGTCGATATAAAATTGAACAGCGAGCAAATATCCTTGGTAGTGGAGTGGGTAGGAAAGTCCAGGACTTTGAATTTGCGAAAGCACCGACAGAAAAAAAAGAGTCAGGACTTTCTTTGGTTTTTTTAAAACCATATCCTCTCCCTAGGTACGGTTCCCAATAGTTTGTCTTCAATTACTTTATCGTCAGCATTCATCGCTAATTTTTCAAATGCTGGAAAAGTCACCACAGCACCACCTAAGTATAAAATGGCACCACCTAAGTACAAAATAATATGTGGCACCAACTCCACAAACACATGCCAAGTGCAAGATTCGAAACCGAGTCATGTCCAAGGAGTGTATTAAGGAGAAGCTGCATTAGCGAGAACCTTCCCTAATGCAAATAACAAAAAAGCACATCACTACTAACAAAAATATTTTTTAAAAAAAAAACAGAGAAAAAATAAGTTAAGGGGGGAAAAGAAATGTTCTTCGAATGCATCATTTTTCCATTTTGAGCAACTACGAAAAGAAAAGCAAGACAGAAAAGGTACCGTCATTTCATAAATACATGTGATTGTGCTCTAAAATACGCATACCCTGTAAGCTAGTCTGGACACCCGAGTTATCGAAATACACGCATACCCCAGTGTTTTACACTTGGTTTCCCACACATTGGAGAAACAGGCAGGATATGTTAAACAGGGAAACAAAATAATAGGGGACAAAACCATATCAACCATTTAAAGGAACGGACAATTAAATCCCAAATGAACAATAAACAAACATGAGCTGGTTTACTTCTGGAAATAATTAACAGTTGAGACCAAGCATTTAACAACATGCTTTCACAGAAAAATCAAAACGCATTAGTTCAAGTTTAATAAAAACCTAAGTTGAAGAGAGAAATAGAACCAGAGAGCAAATTCCAAATACCTAAGCTACATTGTTCACAACTGGATGCCGACTACGAAACACAGCAAAACATATTCGACCACCGATGTAACCAAATAAGAACCATTGTAAAACTGCCTCAATTTTCTCGCTCCTCCTTTGGCACTTTTGGGGGGGATGCAGAATCAGATTGTAACTGCCAAAAACAGAACAAGGAATAATCAGTTTCAAACCCAACAATTTTTCAGAAATTGTTGCATAACCCAATAAGACTCTGAGGCTAACAGAGAATGCCATGCCAAACAGAAACTGTCCAATTATAACACAGGTCCAATATTGCTAAAAGGGTAGCGGAAAAAACTGCTTTGATTCACGCCTGACCGTACCACACAAAAAGAATTCATAGTTGTGTACGCGAGCCGGGTTATATATTTCTATGTATACCAAGTCTAAATAATAAGGAAAGCCTGGCAAATTTTTGCTAAGCATCAATCTTTATGGATGTACTAGCAACAAATACTTCTTTTACTCATGTTAAGCAGGCTACAGTACTAAACAGGAATAATAACTTAATAAGCAGTCCTCCAAATTACCAACATAAATTTTATCATCTCCATGCAAACTGTTAGTTTGGCATGAAATCTATAGCTATAAGTTGCAAACCTCAAAACGGGAGACATCAATAATGCCCCAGTTACGCATTACTGGCCAAGTGAGACGAATAGAATGGAATGAATATTACCTTGGCCTGAAGACTGATAAATGTAGACCCCAACAATTCATCCCCAACTGATGATCTCAACTTTGTCATAAACTCAGGACGACTGATTTTCTGGCTCTACAACATTCCGATAATGGACAAAGAAACAAACAAAAACAAAAAATAGAGAAGTAAATTAGACAAACATCAAATAATGTAGAAACAGCTGCAAATAAGAGATTGTTTTCGTACCCTGAACATGTTATACTGCATATTCACCCATTCCATTTCTTTCGGAGCTACTTTACTGGAGATGGCATCAAACAACAACGCAAAAGGCATCCTAGGAGTCTTGGAGGTGCTTGGTCCATCACCAGGGGCAATTTGCAGAGGCATGTCCTCGAAATTTTGACATGGATGGGAAGAATTCTTCTCCTAGGGAATAAGAAATGACAGCAATCAACAATGGAAAATCTCAAAAGTAATGAGAAGTAGAAACCAAAAACTCCAAACAAAGGTTGGCCACCACTTAGCAATTAAACTAATGACATTTTGCTAGATGAAATCCCAAATTTTATTGAAAAGAAATTAAAATCGAAGACAATCACCAATGAACCATGACAATCCTCCTCCCCATTGGTTGAATAATTGCCAATTTTCCATTGTTAGAATGTAGAAAGACAAATAGAAAAAAATTTAATGCCAACAGAAATTTAGAAATCAGGGACAAAAACAAATGTGCAACGTAGGATCCAGGAAAGTTTTGTCAAAGCTATTAGGCCAACTAACCCAACGACTAGAAAATTGAAATCTAATCCCCACAAACCATGGGGTTCTGATAACATGTGAACCACGAACGCTTACCAATTCAACAGAAGATGAACCTAGCTGAAGACCTTGATGCGCCTGAGAAGTTGTTACACCTTGGCTTTCTTTCTGAACCAGAGCTTCTGTAGCAGCATTGAGAATGTCTAAGACTCAAGAAACTTACGGATGCATGAAATATAAGAAGTAAATTGAACAAAACACCTCCAACACTGAGAATGTGTCAGACCCAAAAAACACATAATGTGTCCCACTTGACTCACCAATCCAGATAGCACATTAAGAAAATGTAAAAAGTGCCAAGCTCTTCCATCAAAATATATGGAGACTAATCAAATGATACTTGCCAAGCCAGTGTGAGACATAAACTTAAAAAAAACGTGCATAATAACTTTCCTATACTTGAATAATAAATCACACGTTAACCTTCAAATTTCGGGGAAAAAAGAAAAAGAAAAGAAAGAAAGAAACAGTAAAAAGGGGTATCAAGTAATACCTCCAGCACCCTGGGACATCTTGAAAGTGATAACATATTCCGGATAGATGTGTGTGTTCATATTCATATTCCAAACAATATAATGACTTGGATTTTGAAGATCATCAACTCCACTATCAAAGTTCTCACTACTGGGATGAAATTGTGTAGATCCAGGCTGAACAGGTTCCATATTCCCCAGTATGACACGGCAAAACATCATGTAGCCTACTCCATTTTCGTCAATACAATAACTTGCACTGAAAAATACCAAAGAATGAATATGTCCCTAAATGCACTAAAATGGTATAAACCAAAACAAAAATAGGGGGCAACTATACCAATATTTCGAGAAAAGGAAAAAAACAAATATCAACTGAATAATCTCTTAAGCGAAGAGCTTACCATATTCTGTTATCGCTTAATTGATCCAAATAACAACTAGTCCCTCTATCCCAAATTGCTTGACCTTTTGGGAAACCGTGCGTTTTTGCACGTAAAAAATAATGTATCAGCATGAACTTTCTCTAAAAATTTTACAGCAATTTAAAGATCTCTTTGAGAAGAAAAAATTGATAAAAAAAATTTCAAAAAAAAAAATATATCATATGTATAATATTTTTGGCATGCAAAATGCACGGCTACCCAAAAAGGTCGAGCAATTTGGGATGGAGGTAGTATTAGAGAACATTAAGGGTACATGCAAACCTGGGGAGGGCACACTTTAAGGATGTGAGGTGAACTCCAATACCAAATGGAGCCTTAATTTTGGATCCACAATGTGCAAGACCATGCATCATGATGATACTAGAGCATCCATCTTTTGTAGAAGCAAGCCAGGCATACCGAACATTTGGATCCCCACGATACTTTTTGGTTATCTCAACCTGCTTTTGAAAAATTTCCCTACGAGACTCCATCAATGTACTCGAGCATTTGATAATTTCGAGTATCTTTACATCTTTGGAAGGGTTCAAGCTGGCAATGAACATGTTTTTCACAACATTTATATCAATAGTCTCAAAAACATCTTTAACTTTAGGGTATAAAATTTCACCAATCCGTTGAACTTCCTCAACCACATCTTTCATTTGTGCACCAGATTTTTGGTTACCGTCGTCATTAGCATGTAGCTCGTAATGATCACCGCTACGGTTTTTCTCAGTTCTAGTCCTTTTAGCACAGATATTGGACTCTTCCACACATTCCTCCGAACCAAAGCCATTAACTCCATTTATTTCAATCCGAAGATGCAATTGGTTTTCAGAAGCCTCATTTGGATCCGCAGACACAACTTCTTCAACTTGAGGAAAAAAACAGCCACCAGCTTCATCAATCCAAGCTATAGGTTTCCGAGAACCTGTCTTCAAATCTACTTGAATCATATACAAGAAATCTAACATTAAATGGCTTCCATTGAATTGCACTTCAATTGCTGCTTTCTTCATTTGGAAATCGCCCCTGACCATCTCAACAAGATCCTGAGGAAAATCATTCCATGCACTATCCTGATAAAATAATAACCGTTGAGGCACTCCACTTTTCATCAAATTAGAGTAGTTCGTATGTAAAGACTTCCCCAAGTGCGCCGCACAATTGCTTTTGCATCCAGCCGATCTTTTCCTATTGCCAAGCTTGGTAAGTAATGAGTTATGCTTGGGTGGGTGGCTTGCTTTGGCTATATTTCCCACATGTTGAGTCACCCTTCTTCTAATGATTTGTCTACGGCCATTATCTGATACTTCGACCCACTTTGATTCCATTTATCTACAAGGACAATCCTATTTGCAAACTGAACCTAGAAATTTAACTGGTATACAACTAACTCTTCTACCAAAAATCCCCAAAATATGATGTCATCGAGGAGAAATTGTAAACCCTGGAACAAAAACAAACTAGTTAACACATACACAAAATTAATGCACGTGCCAGACATATGAAAAAAATTACGAGGCAAGAAAAATGAAGGGTGATATGAAGCAAATATTCAAGCAAGCATGAAAACAAAGTAAGTGCCTCAACAGTTGCATCATAGGGAGAAACAATTCCAAGCCAAGCAATCAACACGAAACAAACATTGATGGAAACTGATTTATTTCCGTCTTCGATCAAAGATGGGAAACATATCAGATAAAATTATTCATAAAGGATCTGAATAAGTTAGGAAAGCCTTTACACATCAGTACGAGATATGTGACCTAGACAGGAACCATGAATGGAGTGTAGACGGTGCTCGAACATTATTCTTCTAGTTTTAAAGCAAACGACGTCGTACGACACAATTCCAAAATCTCCAATATGGGGCCCTTATCTGGCGTATTCATTTGCTAAAAGATGACAGGTGAATTCAATACGCAATGGAATGGAGAGCTCCATTCACATTTTCATGGGAAAGAATTTTTGTCATCGCCCAATAAAGGCCACAGGTACTGTAGCACTTCTATAACCTGTTTTTAAGGTGGCAATATTTTCAAGACAACGTTAATCAGTTGATCAAAATTGGCATTCGTAATGAACAATCCAACCCTTAATTGCAGGAGCGGAATAGTGTGCGAGAGCAGGTCCTGCAGGAGGGTTGGAAAACGTAGAAAAACTTAAGGTTGGAAGAGTTTATAGGAGTGGGTGTATGTGTATATAAACTGTTGTATTTGAAAATATAGGCACTCTATTAGATGTTGATAGTCCTAGTATACAAGTAAATTGATGATTATCAATACCAAATTTGTCCGATGTACTTCGCAATTTTGAGTTAAAGATTTTCTAGTATCGAGCCATTACTTCCTATTTTCTCTTGCTTGGTATTTTTGTTTTTATTTCTTATGAGGTTTATATGGATGATAGGTTCTACCGTTCTATCCTAGTGCAGAATAGGATCCTTTCTCGACCAGAGAAAGGTTCCCAGGAGAGTCTTAACTTTGGAAGTGATAGCAAGTTTAGGTGGATTCGCCAACCTGATAGGTGTTAGGAGGATCCAGCTATCCGGCAATTGCATGCTGCGTGTGTGTGTGTGTGTGAGAGAGAGAGAGAGAGAGAGAGTGTACACATATTTTTTATGTGTATATAAATGGATTATTCGGACAAACATGCCTGCTTTATCAGTGTCCAACTGTCATATTCACAAGAAAAAACAATTCAAACCGAACAACAAATATGCAAGACAACAGAACTGATTTTTATTTCGTTCTTATTTGGCTTCGGGATTCCAAAAAAAAGAGCCATTAAATTACTTGATGCCTAACGGGTGAGTGTGCATATGGATTGATGTAAATGAAAATATAGACGGGTAAGAATATTACTACACCCCCCCCCCCCCCCAAACAATATATATATATTTGTTAGTCCTTTTTGGGACACCGTGCCACTTTTGAATTGTCTATATCTCTTACTTCACAATGTTTAATTTGATTTTTAAAACTTTGCTTAAAAGAACAAATTGAGATATATCAGACAAGATCCATAATGTACATAAATAAGTATTATCAGTTAAAAGATATAAACAATTTTTTATCCTGTTAGAACAAAACGAGGGACAAATTGCGACAGAGTAGTTGCTTATAGTCCTAGCATACATGTAAATTCGTGATTGTCGGTTGGAAGAATTGTTATAGAGAATATAAGTAAATATATGCTTGTAGTATGTATTTGGCAAATTTGAGTTAATAGTTCTAGTATCTAACCCTTACTTTCTATTTTCTTTTGTTTCTTTTGCGACTTATATAATTGAAAGATTCTATCCTAGTTGGGTCGATCAGAGCAAGGTCCCTAAGAGTCTAACTTGGGAAGCGATAGCAAGTTTCTGAGGGGAATTCGCTACCGCGATAGGCAATAGGAGGATTCACTTATCCGGCCTTAGCAAAAGATATCAGGCATGTATATATGAAATATTCAGATAAACCGTGCCTTCTTTATCACACTGTCCAACTGCCATATTCACAAGAAGCAACAATTCCAAGCGACCAAAAAATAGACAGTGGAACTGATTTTTATCTTCTTCCTACTTGTCATTGGGATTCCAAAATGGGAGCCATTAAATTAGTGACGCCTAACGGATGTCTTAGATGGCAACATGACCATAGTAAGTTGCATGGTGCATGTGAGAATAGCAAATCATCCATTTTGGAAACTAATCACAAGACTTGATTCAGAAACATTGACCCTTTTGAAACTTTAATGCAGCAATGGCCCATGGCCCAAAACGTCAATAAGCATAAGTTATAATCTTGCATACTACAGTGCAAAAATAAATAGTATAAAAATCAGCTTTTAACCTTATCCAAAGGAAAGAATATCAATAATGTAAATAAGCATCTCATTGCAAGCGCAAGACTATACCGAATCTGGAAACTACAACTCATTTTTGTACACGTTTGTCTTTTCCAGCCATCTGTGTGACGTTGACAAGTTCTTTTTCAACCACGATCGTCCAAGCAGCTCCAATACTTGTACTCTTCTAAAATGCAAAGTTTTCATCAGTACAAACCCGACATGTAGGTATATCATACAGATGAGCGTCACAAACGTATGCATAAAAAGGACAAATAATGAATGAAATGTGTTGCTCTTCTTGAAGGGAGAAGATCTAATGGTTCGACAGCACCAAAATACTGCCCCTCAAACTTGCATTTTACTACTGGGGACCTATCCGATTAGCAAAAGTGGAAAACATGAAAGCAGTAGAAGCACACGTAAAAGTTGGCAGCTTCCCACCAATTATATTCTCCTGGCAAAGATTATAAGTCCATAATTACACCAGCAATATTCCAGTTTAGCTCCATTTCCACCTAATCATTTAGCTTTACTACTATTCTAAGAGGTTCAGACACTTCTAAGAGGATGCAGCATCAATTTTCGACAGGACAACTCCGGCAAGGATCCAAACTTTTCTTAACCACTGTTCTAACTTATATTTTTTTAAACCGGACACACTCGACACACGAGTCCTTCGCTTGAAAAAACAAACGAACCCCAGCGAGTTTTGAAATTTTCCCGAACCGGAGGCACTAATCCACACTTGACACGCCCAACTTACTAAAAAACACATAAACACCCTTACGAGTTTGAAACTACTCCCTCCATCCCAAAATTTTGGACCCTCTTTGGAGTTCCAACCTTTTTAGGAAACACAATCATTGCTCTTTAAAATATGTAAATTTACAAAATTGCCCTTTGTTTGAAAATGCAATGATTACCTTTTTAAACTGTAGTATAGTTTTCCATCCAATTTTCATTTTGAACTTGAATATGGGATGAAGGGTAAAAGTAACCATTGCTCTTTTTTCGCTCTCGGACTAGTCAAAATGGACAAAAATTACGGGACATCCAAAAAAGGAAATGCGGGCTAAAATTTTGGGACGGAGGGAGTATAAATTAGTAATCATTAAAAAAAAACAGACGTATATTGACACTTCTCATTTAGATTTCTGCATTCATTTTAATACCAAAACTTCAAATTCGTTTGTGAATTTTTTTTCCTCTCTAAAAGCAGGTCTAGGGCTGGAAATCTCGCTTATTTTCTGTTACGGAGAATGTGAAAATAATCTCTTAATTTTCACACTTCTTAGGTAATAAACACACTCAAATCAAATTCTTCGTCGTTCGGAAGAACAAGCATCAGTTTCAGGCTGATCAAAAGTTCCACCAATCCAAGGAACCTGCTTTAATCTCAACCAATACAGAAAGACCACAATTTTCTTTTGCCTCAAAACTTTCGCACCAGATGTGCATCCATCCACCTATCCGTCCAGCCATGCCTATTCATACAATTAGAATAAGGTAATTACTTTGGAGTTTGGACAAAGATGTCTCTAGAGTCTGATACAAACCCAAGGGTAGACCTCACCCTTGAAAACTGGCTTACAAGGATAGGGTGCCCAAGAGCTTATATACATAAGGCCAAGTCCATACTTAGTCGATGGGATATTAGGATTAGGACTGTAACAGAGTCGTTCAATGTGTGCGTGGGACCCACATGCATCATCACTCACGTGCATCCAGAGTTCTTGACATATCTGTGTTTATTTGTTGGTTCATAAAGCTGTACCATATACAATTCAACAAAACCACACAAAAAAAAGATATACAGAGACAAACATGCATCTAACCAAAACAAGTCACAAGACTTCAACTTCCAGGAGATCAAGAATCAAACCAAAGATTACAAAACGACTTCAAAACAATAGTCGAATCACTAAAATTCCAATCTTTAAACCAGGAAAATAGCGCAAAATTCCCGATCCAGTAAAAACAACAACGGGCTCATGCAAGACGAATTTCGCGACATTCTATAATTGAGCACCTCAATACACATATATCTGACAATGTGCTTATGTGCTTTACTGAAAAACAATGATTATGTTTTGAAAACTAAAAAAAAATCAGCACCGATCAGTCAAATTAGTAAGAAACCCACTGATTCAAATGGAACAATTGGACAAAAAGCAAACAGTTCGGCAAATCGATGTCTGAAAGAGATGGAAGTTCTATACCTAATCGAAATCTGCTCAACGTCGTCGTCTCAGACTCGAGAAAGGTTTGAGAGTGAGCTGCGGTGAGAAAGAGACGAGGACGTCAAATGGCAAATAAGTAGACCTAGTACAACCTGTTGCGTTGTCATCGCACTGGAAAGATTCTTCCATATTAAATGCAGTGGCCCTGGAATTGCTTGGGCGGAAAGAAAGAAGTATAGAGAGAATTTAAATGCAGTGGCCCTCGAATCGATTGCTCCATGGGTTTCTGGAGGAGGGTTCGGGGTCATTTCTGGGGAAGTGACAGAGCGGAGATTCCCGATGCCTTCGGATAAACCCACTTCGGCGGCGGGGAATTTTATGGTGTGGAATGCGATTCGGTGGCCGGCGTTGGCTACTGCGCGATCGACGGAGGGTTGGAACATTAGGGCGTTGGTTGGGGTGGTGAGGATCGTGAAGGTGACGCCGCGGGCGGCGAATAGCCTGGCCGTGTCTACGAGTGGAGTCATGTGGCTTGGGAGGATGAAGTGCGGGAGGACGAGGAAATGGAAATGGAAATGGATATGGAGGTGAGCAAAGCACGACTTTGGTGGCCAAAACTCAAAAGGTCGATAGTATTCCTCTCCCCAGGTACAGTTCCCAATGATTCATGTCTTCAGCATGTGCAGATTGGGTGTATGACCCGTTGACTATTTTGCCTCTCAAAAGGCTGAAAGGAGAAAATCTGCAACATTCTTTACACCGGTGTAAATTCAAATTTCCTCCGAATCTATTACATTGCGATATGTGTCCAAATAATAGTCTCAAAAGATAGAAAATGGACACATGACACAATGAAATCGATTTGGAGGAAACTTTAGTTTACACCGTCAGTGTAAACAATATTTTCTCAATCTGCTTTTGGAGCCTCTCTAAACACTGTTTACCATGCATTTTGCTAAAATAAAACAATGTTTGAGAATTCTACCACTCTACTGGTAGCTCGATTTAGTATTGATTTATAGGAGGGGATTTACAATCAAGAGGAGAGATTTACTCATCCTAATTTCTACAATCAAGGGATACATATTCCGTACAAGGAAATAAGGATAACAAGAATAAATACAAACTACACAATCATAGGAATGCTGATTGTAGATAATCTTGACTAAGCCATGAATCAAGCATGTAATTGGATACATTAATACTCCCCCTCAAGGTGGAGCGTGCAAGGAGAGAACGCCCATCTTGCCAAGCAAATTGTGAAATTGGTCTGCACCCAATGGCTTGGTGAAGATATCGGCAAGTTGAGCCAAA
>JAXBDA010004350.1:0-29409 GCA_036023075.1 Gaultheria prostrata | reverse complement strand
TAATGATAAACTACTTAAGATACCACTAAGCTAAGTATAGAAAGAACAAACGCCCCAATCGGATACTCGCGTGCAGATATATGGCTTCCCGTTCGCCGGTTTGGCCCGTTTAGACACCGATTGAGTTATTCACCAATCGTTTTCTTGTTTTCTCGATTTCTAATGATAAACTACTTAAGATACCACTAAGCTACGTATAGAAAGAACAAACGCCCCAATCTGATACTCGCGTGGGGAGATATTGGTTGCGGTTCACCGGTTTGGCTCGTTTAGACACCGATTGAGTTATTCCCCAATCATTTTCTTGTTTTCTCAATTTGTATTGATAAACTACTTAAGATACCCCTAAGCTACGTATAGAAAGAACAAACACCCCAATCGGATTCTTGCGTGGGGAGATATTGCTTCTGGTTCACCGGTTTGGCCTGTTTAGACACTGATTGAGTTATTCCCCAATCATTTTCTTGTTTTCTCAATTTGTATTGATAAACTACTTAAGATACCACTAAGCTACGTATAGAAAGAACAAACACCCCAATCGGATTCTCGCGTGGGGAGATATGGCTTCCAGTTCGCCGGTTTGGCCCGTTTAGACACCGGTTGAGTTATTCCCCATTCGTTTTCCTGTTTTCTCAATTTGTATTGATAAACTACTTAAGATTCCACTAAGCTACGTATAGAAAGAACAAGCGCCACAATCGGATTCTCGCATTGGGAGATATTGCTTCCGGTTCACCGGTTTGGCCTGTTCAGACACCGATTGAGTTATTTCCCAATCATTTTCTTGTTTTCTCAATTTGTATTGATAAACAACTTAAGATACCACTAAGCTACGTATAGAAAAGAACAAACACCCCAATCGCATTCTCGCGTGAAGACATATGGCTTCCAGTTCGCCGATTTGGCCCGTTTAGACACCGATTGATTTATTCACTCATCATTTTCTTGTTTTCTCAATTTCTATTAATACTCTACTTAAGATACCACTAAGCTACGTATAGAAAGAACAAACACCCCAATCGGATTCTCGCGTGGGGAGATATGGCTTCCGGTTCGCCAGTTTGGCCCGTTTAGACACCGATTGAGTTATTCCCCAATCGTTTTCTTGTTTTCCAAATTTCTATTGACAAACTACTTGACATACCACTAAGCTACGTATAGAAAGAGCAAACGCCCCAATCGTATTCTCGCGTGGGGAGATATGGATTACGATTTGCCGGTTTGGCCCGTTTCGACACCGATTGAGTTATTCCCCAATCATTTTCTTGTTTTCTCAATTTGTATTGATAAACAACTTAAAATACCACTAAGCTACGTATAGAAAGAACAAACACCCCAATCGGATTCTCGCGTGGGGACATATGGCTTCCAGTTCGCCGGTTTGGCCCGTTTAGACACCGATTGAGTTATTCACTCGTCGTTTTCTTGTTTTCTCAATTTCTATTAATACTCTACTTAAGATACCACTTAGCTACGTATAGATAGAACAAACACCCCAATCGGATTCTCGCGTGGGGAGATATGGCTTCCGGTTCGCCGGTTTGGCCCGTTTAGACACCGATTGTGTTATTCACTCATCGTTTTCTTGTTTTCTCAATTTCTAATGATAAACAACTTAAGATACCCCTAAGCTACGTATAGAAAGAACAAACACCCCAATCGAATTCTCGCGTGGGGAGATATGGCTTCCGGTTCGCCAGTTTGGCCCGTTTAGACACCGATTGAGTTATTCCCCAATCGTTTTCTTGTTTTCTCAATTTGTAATGATAAACTACTTAAGATTCCACTAAGCTACGTATAGAAAGAACAAACGCCCCAATCGGATTCTCGCGTGGGGAGATATTGCTTGCGGTTCACCGGTTTGGCCTGTTTAGACACCGATTGAGTTATTACCCAATCGTTTTCTTGTTTTCTCAATTTCTAATGATAAACTACTTAAGATAGCACTAAGCTACGTATAGAAAGAGAAACGCCCCAATCGTATTCTCGTGTGGGGAGATATGGATTGCGGTTCGCCGGTTTGGCCCGTTTAGAAACTGATTGAGTTATTCCCCAATCATTTTCTTGTTTTCTCAATTTGTATTGATAAACTACTTAAGATACCACTAAGCTACGTATAGAAAGAACAAACACCCCAATCGGATTCTCGCGTGGGGAGATATGGCTTCCGGTTCGCCGGTTTTGCCCGTTTAGACACCAATTGAGTTATTCACTCATCGTTTTCTTGTTTTCTCAATTTCTAATGATAAACATCTTAACATACCACTAAGCTACGTATAGAAAGAACAAACGCCCCAATCGGATTCTCACGTGGGGACATATGGCTTCCGGTTCGCCGGTTTGGCCCGTTTAGACACCGATTGAGTTATTCACTCATCGTTTTCTTGTTTTCTCAATTTCTATTGATAAACTACTTAAGATACCACTAAGCTACGTATAGAAAGAACAAACGCCCTAATCGGATACTCGCGTGAGGAGATATGGTTTCCCGTTCACCGGTTTGGTCCGTTTAGACACCGATTGAGTTATTCCCCAATCGTTTTCTTGTTTTCTCAATTTCTAATGATAAACTACTTAAGATAGCACTAAGCTACGTATAGAAAGAGAAACGCCCCAATCGTATTCTCGTGTGGGGAGATATGGATTACGGTTCGCCGGTTTGGCCCGTTTAGACACCGATTGAGTTATTCCTCAATCATTTTCTTGTTTTCTCAATTTCTATTGATAAACTACTTAAGATACCACTAAGGTACGTATAGAAAGAACAAATGCTCCAATCGGATTCTCGCGTGGGGAGTTATTGCTTCCGGTTCACCGGTTTGGCCCGAAAAAGACACCGATTGAGTTATTCCCCAATCGTTTTCTTCTTTTCTCAATTTGTAATGATAAACTACTTAAGATACCACTAAGCTACATATAGAAAGAACCAATGCCCCAATCAGATTCTCGCGTGGGGAGATATGGCTTCCGGTTCGCCGGTTTGGCCCGTTTAGACACCGATTGAGTTATTCCCCATTCGTTTTATTTTTTTCTCAATTTCTAATGAGAAACTATTTAAGATACCACTAAGCTACGTACAGAAAGTGCAAACGCCCCAATCGGATTCTCGCGTAGGGAGATATGGCTTCCGGTTCGCCGGTTTGGCCCGTTTAAACACCGATTGAGTTATTCCCCATTCGTTTTCTTTTTTTCTCAATTTCTAATGAGAAACTATTTAAGATACCACTAAGCTACGTATAGAAAGAACCAATGCCCCAATCGGATTCTCGCGTGGGGAGATATGGATTCCGGTTCGCCGTTTTGGCCCGTTTGGACACCGATTGAGTTATTCCCCAATCGTTTTCTTGTTTTCTCCATTTCTAATGATAAACTACTTAGGATACCACTAAGCTACGTATAGAAAGAACAAACACCCCAATCGGATTCTCGCGTGGGGAGATATTGCTTCCGGTTCACCGATTTGCCTGTTTAGACACCGATTGAGTTATTCCCCAATCGTTTACTTGTTTTTCTCAATTTCTAATGATAAACTACTTAAGAAACCACTAAGCTACGTATAGAGAGACCAAACGCCCCAATCGGATTCTCGCGTGGGGAGATATTGCTTCTGGTTCACCGGTTTGGCCCGTTTAGACACCGATTGAGTTACTCCCCAATCGTTTTCTTGTTTTCTCATTTTGTATTGATAAACTACTTAAGATACCACTAAGCTACGTATAGAAAGAACAAACGCCCCAACCGGATTCTCTTCTGGGGACATATGGCTTCTGGTTCGCCGGTTTGGCCTGTTTAGACACCGATTGAGTTATTCCCCAATCGTTTTCCTATTTTGTCAATTTCTAATGATAAACTATTTAAGATACCAGTAATCTACATATAGAAAGAACAAACGCCCAAACCGGATTCTCGCGTGGAGAGATATGTTTTCCGATTCGCCGGTTCGGCCTGTTTAGACACTGATTGAGTTATTCCCTATTCGTTTTCTTGTTTTCTCCATTTGTATTGATAAACTGCTTAAGATATCACTAAGCTACGTATAGAAAGAACAAACGCCCCAATCAGATTCTTACGTGGGGTGATATTGCTTCTGGCTCACCGGTTTGGCTTATTTAGACACCGAGTGAGTTATTCCCAATCGTTTTCTTGTTTTTTCAATTTCTAATGATATACTCCTTAAGATACCACTAAGCTACGCATAGAAAGAACAAACGCCCAACCCATATTCTCTTCTAGGGACATATGGCTTTCGATTCACCGGTTTGGTCTGTTTAGACACCGATTGAGTTATTCCCCAATCATTTTCTTATTTTCTCAATTTCTAATGATAAACTACTTAAGATACCACTAAGCTACGTATAGAAAGAACAAACGCCCCAATCGGATTTTCGCGTGGCGAGATAATGCTTCTGGTTCACCGGTTTGGCCCGTTTAGACACCGGTTGAGTTATTCCCCAATCGTTTTCTTGTTTTCTCAATTTGTATTGATAAACTACTTAAGATTCCACTATGCTACGTATAGAAAGAACAAACGCCACAATCGGATTCTCGCATTGGGAGATATTGTTTCCGGTTCACCGGTTTGGCCTGTTTAGACACCGATTGAGTTATTTCCCAATCATTTTCTTGTTTTCTCAATTTGTAATGATAAACTACTTAAAATACCACAAAGGTACGTATAGAAAGAACAAACGACCCAACCAGATTCTCGCGTGGGGAGATATGGCTTTCGGTTCGCCGGTTTGGCTTGTTTAAACACCGATTGAGTTATTCCCCAATCGTTTTCTTGTTTCCTCAATTTCTAATGAAAACCTACTGAAGATACCACTAAGATACGTATAGAAGGAACAAACGACCCAACCAGATTCTCACGTCTGGAGATATGGCTTTCGGTTCGCCGGTTTGGCCTGTTTAGACACCGATTGAGTTATTCCCCAATCGTTTTCTTGTATTCTCAATTTCTAATGAAAAACTACTTAAGATGCCACTAAGCTACGTATACGAAGAACAAACGCCACAACCGGATTCTCGCGTGGGGAGATATCGCTTCTGGTTCGCCGGTTTGCTCTGTTTAGACACCGATTGAGTTATTCCCAATCGTTTTCTTGTTTTCTCAATTTCTAATGACAAACTACTTGAGATACCACTAAGCTACGTATAGAAAGAACAAATTCCCCAACCGGATTCTCGCGTGGGGAGATATCGCTTCCGGTTCACTGGTTTGGCCCGTTTAGACACCGATTGAGTTATTCCCCAATCGTTTTCTTGTTTTCTCAATTTCTATTGATAAACTACTTAAGATACCACTAAACTACGTATAGAAAGAGCAAACGCCCCAATCGTATTCTCGCGTGGGGAGATATGGATTACGATTTGCCGTTTTGGCCCGTTTAGACACCGATTGAGTTATTCCCCAATCATTTTCTTGTTTTCTCAATTTGTATTGATAAACAACTTAAGATACCACTAAGCTACGTATAGAAAGAACAAACACCCGAATCGGATTCTCGCGTGGGGAGATATGGCTTCCGGTTCGCCGGTTTGGCCCGTTTAGACACCGATTGAGTTATTCACTCATCGTTTTCTTGTTTTCTCAATTTCTAATGATAAACAACTTAAGATACCACTACGCTACGTATAGAAAGAACAAACACCCCAATCGGATTCTCGCGTGGGGAGATATTGCTTGCGGTTCACCGGTTTGGCTCGTTTAGACACCGATTGAGTTATTCCCTAATCGTTTTCTTGATTTCTCAATTTGTAATGATAAACTACTTAAGATTCCACTAAGCTATGTATAGAAAGAACAAACACCCCAATCGGATTCTCGCGTGGGGAGATATGGCTTCCGGTTCGCCGGTTTGGCCCGTTAAGACACCGATTGAGTTATTCACTCATCGTTTTCTTGTTTTCTCAATTTCTAATGATAAACAACTTAAGATACCACTAAGCTACGTATAGAAAGAACAAACACCCCAATCGGATTCTAGCGTGGGGAGATATTGCTTGCGGTTCACCGGTTTGGCTCGTTTAGACACCGATTGAGTTATTCCCCAATCGTTTTCTTATTTTCTCAATTTGTAATGATAAACTACTTAAGATTCCACTAAGCTACGTATAGAAAGAACAAACACCCCAATCGGATTCTCGCGTGGGGAGATATTGCTTGCGGTTCACCGATTTGGCCCGTTTAGACACCGATTGAGTTATTCACTCATCGTTTTCTTGTTTTCTCAATTTCTAATGATAAACAACTTAAGATACCACTAAGCTACGTATAGAAAGAACAAACACCCCAATCAGATTCTCGCATTGGGAGATATTGCTTCCGGTTCACCGGTTTGGCCTGTTTAGACACCGATTGAGTTATTTCCCAATCATTTTCTTGTTTCTCAATTTCTAATGATAAACTACTTAAAATACCACAAAGGTACGTATAGAAAGAACAAACGACCCAACCAGATTCTCGCGTGAGGAGATATCGCTTCCGGTTCGCCAGTTTGGCCTATTTAGACACCGAGTGAGTTATTGCCAATCGTTTTCTTGTTTTTTCAATTTCTAATGATATACTCCTTAAGATACCACTAAGCTACGCATAGAAAGAACAAACGCCCAACCCGGATTGTCTTCTAGGGACATATGGCTTTCGATTCACCGGTTTGGCCTGTTTAGACACCGATTGAGTTATTCCCCAATCATTTTCTTGTCTTCTCAATTTCTAATGAAAAACTACTTAAGATACCACTAAGATACGTATAGAAAGAACAAACGACCCAACCAGATTCTCACGTCTGGAGATATGGCTTTCGGTTCGCCGATTTGGCCTGTTTAGACTCCGATTGAGTTATTCCCAAATTGTTTTCTGTTTTCTCAATTTCTAATGATAAACTACTTAAGATACCACTAAGCTATGTATAGAAAGAACAAACACCCCAACCGGATTCTCTTGTGGGGACATATGGCTTCCGGTTCGCCGGTTTGGCCTGTTTAGACACCGATTGAGTTATTCCGCAATTGTTTTCCTATTTTGACAATTTCTAATGATAAACTACTTAAGATACCACTAATCTACGTATAGAATTAACAAACGCCCCAACCGGATTCTCGCGTGGAGAGATATGTTTTCCGGTTTGGCCTGTTTAGACACCGATTGAGTTATTCCCCAATCGTTTTCTGTTTTCTCAATTTCTTATGATAAACTACTTGAGATGCCACTAAGCTACGTATAGAAAGAACAAACACCTCAACTGGATTCTCTCGTGAGGAGATATCGCTTCCGGTTCGCCGGTTTTGTCTGTTTAGACACCGAGTGAGTTATTACCAATCGTTTTCTTGTTTTCTCAATTTCTAATGATATACTCCTTAAGATACCAATAAGCTACGCATAGAAAGAACAAACGCCCAACCCGGATTCTCTTCTGGGGACATATGGCTTCCGGTTCGCCGGTTTGGCCAGTTTAGACACCGATTGAGTTATTCCCCAATCGTTTTTCTGTTTTCTCAATTTCTAATTATAAAATACTTGAGATACCACTAAGCTACATATAGAAAGAACAAATGCCCCAACCGGATTCTCGCGTGGGGAGATATGGCTTTCGGTTCGCCAGTTTTGCCAGTTTAGACACTGATTGAGTTATTCCACAATGGTTTCTTGTTTTCTCATTTTATAATGATAAACTACTTGAGATACCACTAAGCTACGTATAGAAAGAACAAACGCCCCAATCAGATTCTCGCGTGGGGAGATATTGCTTCCGATTAACCGGTTTGGCCCGTTTAGACACCGATTGATTTATTCCCCAATCGTTTTCTTGTTTTCTCAATTTCTAATGATATACTCCTTAAGATACCACTAAGCTACGCATAGAAAGAACAAACGCCCAACCCGGATTCTCTTCTGGGGACATATGGCTTCCGGTTCGCCGGTTTGGCCTGTTTAGACACCGATTGAGTTATTTCCCAATCGTTTTCTTATTTTCTCAATTTCTAATGATAAACTACTTAAGATACCGCTAAGGTACGTATAGAAAGAACAAACACCTCAACCGGATTCTCTTGTGGGGACATATGGCTTCCGGTTCGCCTGTTTGACCTTTTTAGACACCGATTGAGTTATTCCTTAATCGTTTTCTTGTTTACTCAATTTCTAGTGAAAAACTACATAAGATACCACTAAGCTACGTATAGAAAGAACAAACACCCCAACCGGATTCTCGCGTGGGGAGATATCGCTTCCGGTTCACTGGTTTGTTCTGTTTCCACACCGATGGAGTTATTCCCCAATCATTTTCTTGTTTTCTCATTTTCTAATGACAAACTACTTGAGATACCACTAAGCTACGTATAGAAAGAACAAACGCCCCAACCGGATTCTCTTCTGGGGACATATGGCTTCCGGTTCGCCGGTTTGGCCTATTTAGACACCGATTGAGTCATTCCCCAATCGTTTTCTTCTTTTCTCAATTTCTAATGATAAACTACTTAAGATACCACTAAGCTACGTATAGAAAGAACAAACGCCCCAACCGGATTCTCGCGTGGGGAGATATCGCTTCCGGTTCGCTGGTTTGTTCTGTTTAGACACCGATGGAGTTATTCCCCAATCGTTTTCTTGTTTTCTCATTTTCTAATGACAAACTACTTGAGATACCACGAATCTACGTATAGAAAGAACAAACGCCCAAACCGGATTCTCGCGTGGAGAGATATGTTTTCTGGTTCGCCGCTTCAGCTTGTTTAGACACCGATTGAGTTATTCCCTAATCGTTTTCTTGTTTTCTCAATTTGTAATGATAAACTACTTAAGATATCACTAAGCTACGTATAGAAAGAACAAACGCCCCAATCAGATTGTCACGTGGGCAGATATTGCTTCCGGTTCACCGGTTTGGCCCGTTTAGACACCGATTGAGTTATTCCCCAATCGTTTTCTTGTTTTCTCAATTTCTAATGATAACTACTTAAGATACCACTAAGATACGTATAGAAGGAACAAACGACCCAACCAGATTCTCACGTCGGGAGATATGGCTTTCGATTCTCCGGTTTGGCCTGTTTAGACACCGATTGAGTTATTCCCCAATCGTTTTCTTGTTTTCTCAATTTCTAATGAAAAACTACTTAAGATACCACTAAGCTACGTATACGAAGAACAAACGCCCCATCCGGATTCTCGCGTGGGGAGATATCGCTTCCGGTTCGCCGGTTTGCTCTATTTAAACACCGATTGATTTATTCCCTATCGTTTTCTTGTTTTCTCAATTTCTAATGACAAACTACGTGAGATACCACTAAGCTACGTATAGAAAGAACAAATTCCCCAACCGGATTCTCGCGTGGGGAGATATCGCTTCCGGTTCACTGGTTTGGCCCGTTTAGACACCGATTGAGGTATTCCCCAATCGTTTTCTTATTTTCTCAATTTGAATTGATAAACTACTTGAGATACCACTAATTTACGTATAAAAAGAACAAACGCCCCAATCGGATTCTCGCGTGGCGAGATATTGCTTCCGGTTCACCGGTTTGGCCCGTTTAGACACCGGTTGAGTTATTCCCCAATCGTTTTCTTGTTTTCTCAATTTCTAATGATAAACTACTTAAAATACCACAAAGGTACGTATAGAAAGAACAAACGACCCAACCCGATTCTCGCGTCGGGAGATATGGCTTTCGGTTCGCCGGTTTAGCCGGTTTAGACACCGATTGAGTTATTCCCCAATCGTTTTCTTGTTTTCTCAATTTCTAATGAAAAACTACTTAGGATACCACTAAGATACGTATAGAAGGAACAAACGACCCAACCAGATTCTCACGTCGGGAGATATGGATTTCGGTTCGCCGGTTTGGCCTGGTTAGACACCGATTGAGTTATTCCCCTATTGTTTTCTTGTTTTCTCAATTTCTAATGAAAAACTACTTAAGATACCACTAAGTTACGTATACAAAGAACAAACGCCCCAACCGGATTCTCGCGTGGGGAGATATCGCTTCTGGTTCGCTGGTTTGGCCCGTTTAGACACCGATTGAGTTATTCCCAATCGTTTTCTTGTTTTCTCAATTTCTAATGACAAACTACTTGAGATACCACTAAGCTACGTATAGAAAGAACAAATTCCCCAACCGGACTCTCGCGTGGGGAGATATCGCTTCCGGTTCACTGGTTTTGCCTGTTTAGACACCGATTGAGGTATTCCCCAATCGTTTTCTTATTTTCTCAATTTGTATTGATAAACTATTTGAGATACCACAAACCTACGTATAGAAAGAACAAATTCCCCAACCGGATTCTCTCGTGAGGAGATATCACTTCCGGTTCGCCAGTTTGGCCTATTTAGACACCGAGTGAGTTATTCCCAATCCTTTTCCTGTTTTCTCAATTTCTAATGAAAAACTACTTAAGATACCACTAAGCTACGTATAGAAAGAACAAACGCCCCAACCGGATTCTCGCGTTTGGAGATATCGCTTCCGGTTCGCCCGTTTGGTCTATTTAGACACCGATTGAGTTATTCCCCAATCGTTTTCTTGTTTTCTCAATTTCTAATGATATACTAGTTAAGATACCAGTAATCTATCTATAGAAAGAACAAACGCCTTAACCGGTTTCTCGCGTGGGGAGATATCGCATCTGGTTCGCCGGTTTGGCCGTTTTAGACACCGATTGAGTTATTCCCGAATCGTTTTCTTGTTTTCTCAATTTCAAATGATAAACTACTTAAGATACAACTAGGCTACGTATAGAAAGAACAAACGCCCCAACCGGATTCTCTCATGGGAAGATATGGCTTCCGGTTCGCCGGTTTGGTCTGTTTTGACACCGATTGAGTTGTTCCCCAATCGTTTTCTTGTTTTCTCAATTTCTAATTATAAACAACTTAAGACACCACTAAGGTACTTATAGAAAGAACAAACACCCCATCTGGATTCTCTTGTGGGGACACAAGGCTTCCGGTTCGCCGGTTTGGCCTGTTTAGACACTGATTGAGTTATTCCCCAATCGTTTTCTTGTTTTCTCAATTTCTAATGATAAACTACTTAAGATACCATTAAACTTTGTATAGAAAGAACAAACGCCCCAACCGGATTCTTGGATAGAGAGATATGGCTTCCGGTTCGCGGATTTGGTCTTTTTAGACACCGATTGAGTTATTCCCCAATCGTTTTCTTGTTTTCTCAATTTCTAATGATAAACTACTTCAGATACCACTAAGGTACGTATAGAAAGAACAAACACCCCAACCGGATTCTCTTGTGGGGACATAAGGCTTCTGGTTCGCCGGTTTGGCCTTTTTAGACACCTACTGAGTTATTCCCCATTCGTTTTCTTGTTTTCTCAATTTCTAATGATAAAGTACTTAAGATACCACTAAGCTACGTATAGAAAGAACAAACGCCCCAACCGGATTCTCGCATGCGAAGATATGGCTTCCGGTTTGCCGGTTTGGTATGTTTTGACACCGATTGAGTTGTTCCCCAATCGTTTTCTTGTTTTCTCAATTTCTAATGATAAACTACTTGAGATACCACTAAGCTACGTATAGAAAGAACAAAACCCCAACCGGATTCTCTTGTGGGGACATATGGCTTCCGGTTCGCCGGTTTGGCCTGTTTAGACACCGGTTGAGTTATTCCCCAATCGTTTTCCTATTTTGCCAATTTCTAATGATAAACTACTTAAGATACCACTAATCTACGTATAGAAAGAACAAACGCCTTAGCCGGTTTCTCGCGTGGGGAGATATCGCTTTTGGTTCGCCGGTTTGGCCTGTTTAGACACCGATTGAGTTATTCCCCAATCGTTTTCTTCTTTTCTCATTTTCTAATGATAAACTACTTGGGATACCACTAAGCTACATATAGAAAGAACAAACTCCCAAACCGGATTCTCGCGTGGGAGATATCGCTTCCGGTTCGCCGGTTTGGCCTATTTAGACACCGATTGAGTTATTCCCCAATCATTTTCTTGTTTTCTCAATTTCTAATGATAAACTACTTAAGATACCACTAAGATACGTATAGAAGGAACAAACGACCCAACCAGATTCTCACGTCGGGAGATATGGCTTTCGGTTCGCTGGTTTGGCCTGTTTAGACACCGATTGAGTTATTCCCCAATCGTTTTCTTGTTTTCTCAATTTCTAATGAAAAACTACTTAAGATACCACTAAGCTACGTATACGAAGAACAAACGCCCCAACCGGATTCTCGCGTGGGGAGATATCGCTTCCGGTTCGCCGGTTTGCTCTGTTTAGACACCGATTGAGTTATTCCCAATCATTTTCTTGTTTTCTCAATTTCTAATGACAAACTACTTGAGATACCACTAAGCTACGTATAGAAAGAACAAATTCCCCAACCGGATTCTCGCGTGGGGAGATATCGCTTCCGGTTCGCCGGTTTTGGCCTATTTTGACACCGATTGAGTTTTTCCCCAATCGTTTTCTTGTTTTCTCAATTTCTAATGATAAACTACTAAAGATGCCACTAAGCTACGTGTAGAAATTACAAACGCCCCAACCGGATTCACGCGTGGGGAGATATGGCTTCCGGTTCGCCGGTTTGGTCTGTTTAAACACAGATTGAGTTATTCCCCAATTATTTTCTTGTTTTCTCAATTTCTAATGGTAAACTACTTAAGATACCACTAAGCTACAAATAGAAAGAACAAATTCCCCAACCGGATTCTCGCGGTTGGAGATATCGCTTCCAATTCACTGGTTTGGCCCGTTTAGACACCGATTGAGGTATTCCCCAATCGTTTTCTTATTTTCTCAATTTGTATTGATAAACTACTTGAGATACCACTAAGCTATGTATAGAAAGAACAAACTCCCCAACCGGATTCTCTCGTGAGGAGATATCGCTTCCGGTTCGCCAGTTTGGCCTATTTAGACACCGAGTGAGTTATTCCCAATCGTTTTCTTGTTTTTTCTAATTTCTAATGATATACTCCTTAAGATACAACTAGGCTACGTATAGAAAGAACAAACGCCCCAACCGGATTCTCGCATGGGAAGATATGGCTTCTGGTTCGTCGGTTTGGTCTGTTTTGACACCGATTGAGTTGTTCCCCATTCGTTTTCTTGTTTTCTCAATTTCTAATGATAAAGTACTTGAGATACCACTAAGCTACGTATAGAAAGAACAAACGCCCCAACCGGATTCTCGCATGGGAAGATATGGCTTCCGGTTCGCCGGTTTGGTATGTTTTGACACTGATTGAGTTGTTCCCCAATCGTTTTCTTGTTTTCTCAATTTCTAATGATAAACTACTTGAGATACCACTAAGCTACGTATAGCTAGAACAAAAACCCCAACCGGATTCTCTTGTGGGGACATATGGCTTCCGGTTCGCCGGTTTGGCCTGTTTAGACACCGATTGAGTTATTCCCTAATTGTTTTCCTGTTTTCTAAATTTCTAGTGATAAACTACTTAAGATAGCACTAAGCTACGTATAAAAAGAACAAACGCCGCAATCGGATTCTCGCGTTGGGAGATATTGCTTCCGGTTCACCGGTTTTTCCCGTTTAGACACCGATTGAGTTATTCCCCAATCGTTTTCTTGTTTTCTCAATTTCTAATGATAAACTACTTGGGATTCCACTAAGCTACATATAGAAAGAACAAACTTCCAAACCGGATTCTCGCGTGGAGAGATATCGCTTCCGGTTCACCGGTTTGACCTATTTAGACACCGATTGAGTTATTCCCCAATCATTTTCCTGTTTTCCCAATTTCAAATGATAAACTACTTAAGATACAACTAGGCTACGTATAGAAAGAACAAACGCCCCAACCGGATTCTCACATGGGAAGATATGGCTTTCGGTTCGCCGGTTTGGTCCGTTTTGACACCGATTGAGTTGTTCCCCAATCGTTTTCTTGTTTTCTCAATTTCTAATGATAAACTACTTAAGATACCATTAAGCTATGTATAGAAAGAACAAACGCCCAACTGGATTCTCGCATGGGGAGATATGGCTTCTGGTTCGCCAATTTGGTCTGTTTAGACACCGATTGAGTTATTCCCCAATCGTTTTCTAGTTTTCTCAATTTCTAATTATAAACTACTTAAGATACCACTAAGGTACGTATAGAAAGAACAAACACCCCAACCGGATTCTCTTGTGGGGACATAAGGCTTCCGGTTCGCCGGTTTGGCCTGTTTAGACACTGATTGAGTTATTTCCCAATCGTTTTCTTGTTTTCTCAATTTCTAATGACAAACTACTTAAGATACCATTAAGCTTTGTACAGAAAGAACAAACGCCCCAACCGGATTCTCGCATGGGGAGATATGGCTTCCGGTTCGCCGATTTGGTCTTTTTAGACACCGATTGAGTTATTCCCCAATCGTTTTCTATTTTTCTCAATTTCTAATGATAAACTACTTAAGATACCACTAAGGTACGTATAGAAAGAATAAACACCCCAACCGGATTCTCTTGTGGGGACATAAGGCTTCTGGTTCGCCGGTTTGGTCAGTTTAGACACCGATTGAGTTATTCCCCATTCGTTTTCTTGTTTTCTCAATTTGTAATGATAAAGTACTTGAGATACCACTAAGCTACGTATAGAAAGAACAAACGCCCCTACCGGATTCTCGCATGGGGAGATATGGCTTCCGGTTCGCCGGTTTGGTCTGTTTAGACACCGATTGAGTTATTCCCCAATCGTTTTCTTGTTTTCTCAATTTCTAATGATAAGCTACTTAAGATACCACTAAGGTACGTATGGAAAGAACAAACGCCCCAACCGGATTCTCGGTATTGGGCTAGGTTTTCAGCCGTCATCAAGAGGGTGACAGAATGAATATCGTGATTTCTGGCTCGGGTAACCTCGGCCTCAATCTCCTTGCTAACAGTGAAATTCCCCCGACCTGCGACATGAAAAATAAAATTAGCCTTTATCCACAATAGGGAACAATAATGAAGGAATGAAACAATCACAGTGGTTCAGTCAGCTTACTCTCACCAAGGATTTTACCCCACGTCTTGTGGATAGAGTAGGCCTAGGGGTCTTCCCACTCAAGGAACTCCCGGCCTGAGCCTCCCACCACGATGAACTTATCCTTCCAGAACTTGTGGGAGGTGGGGAGGTCTGTTAGAATAGGTTTGCTCGCGTCCCACTCAGAGAAATACCACCACCCCTCGTGGCTCGGGACTTTCTTGATAGAATAGAGGTGGAGGAAGGCTTCAACAGACAGAGTGGAGTGGCCATTGGGCATAGCCTTCCAAAGAATGGCGCACCCAATTATGTGCCTCCATGAGTTGGGGGAGATCTGAGCTGGGGTGAGACCCAAAAATTCTAAATTTTGCCTAACAATTTGAGGGAAGGGAAAACGGAGACCTCCCTTAAATGCCCCTATATACAAGCAGGAACTCGTCGCCCAGACGAGAGCAGGCCCGTTCGTCCTTGGTAGGAGGTCAGAGAGTGATGGAATCAAGGATTTGATACCTATGCCCTAAGGGCTCTGACCTCGTTGTGTGTGATGATGGAGGTAAAACTGTTGGCAGAGTAGGTCGCCATCTGAGCTGCCATCATGTCGTCAATAGTAAGAAAGTTAGTCGGACTGTGAGCCCTAAGCACTATGGTTCTAATAGGGCGGTTTATGCGGAGGGGGATTTCCTCGTCAATCGCCTCCTCCTCGCTTAAATTCAGAAAAAGGTTTGGTTCCGTGTTTATGGAAAGGTTAGGGTCTTCATTCACTTCATCATATTCCATGGCCCGAGCACAGAGAAGACCATAGCAACACGAAGTAGCGTATAAAAACCTAGGAAAAATTTCATTTTGAAGAAAAGAAGAAAGTGGGGCAAAATCTACTATGCGAGGAGTATGGTAGTATCGAATCAAGTAATGAAGAAGTGTGGACGGTCGGGGCCCACGCCTTGGTTTTGTTTTTGTACAGAAAAAAGGAGACGAATTTAGGGAAAAAGAAAATTTAGAGTCGCCACCCGGGATTTAATTTTTGGAAAATGTTAGGCACCCGAGGAACAGTTTAGAAAAATAATGTGACTCTGGTGCCGCTGAAAAAGGGTTTGGTCTGCGAAAAATAGAGATTTGGGTTCGGGAGCCAGGTTACCCGCGAGGAAGGTTTTGTTTGAAAATTGCACCCCGCGTGCCCGGAATTTTCCGGTCTCTACTAAATATTTGTGGGATTTTTCTGAAAAGATTTTATTGTTAAACTTTTATTCACATAAACATTAAATATATAAATGAAGAAAACAATATTTTAAAGAAATAAAGAAAAAAACAAATCACATGATTATGCAAATGAGCAATTAAACGAGATAAATAATTGAGAATGAGGGACATAACAATAATAATTAAAAGTTCAGCGAGGCTAGTGTAATAAGAAACTTATAAGCTTTCCTGAAAACGAAGCCTCAGATTTTGAAAACAGAGCATCAAAATCGATTCTACCTTTGATGCCGTACGTCATGTTAATGTACACCGCGCGATGTGACCGGTGATGCCACACGGTGTCATTGGTAAGGAAATTTTCAAAAATCGTTTCGAGCCAGGGAAGAAAATGGAAGGTTCCTTAATGTAAGAACCGTTTCTTTTTTATCAAAAACCTTTGTAGAAGATTTAGAATGTACCTCTCAAGTGAGCGAATGCCGAGAAACACATTGAATGTGTTCTCGTCACTGCTCCGGAGGTCGAAATAACTCACGGATTATTTCGTTTGATGAATGATGCACTTTGTTGTATACAGAGTAGGTATAGAACCATTCTGAATACAACAAAGAATCCCCTTAGAACATGAACACAGCTTTGATAAGGGTACGAATTATACCTCAGACTGAATCAATGAAGAAATGAAATCGGTTTTAGTAGAAAAAAAGGTTCTGGAACTTTGGGTTGTATGGGGCAAAGATTATATGGTTTGTAGAGCTTTGAATGGGGTTTTTGGGAGAAAAGTATGGTAACGGAGCTTTGAGAGTGAGAGATTTTGCTATGGATTTTTTATCGGTATGTGAGTTTGCAGCTGGGCTGAAATCGTTTGACGGAGGTGAGTATATATAGGCAAGGGGTTGCCGTACCTTTCTCCCAAAATTGAGATTCGTACGTAAATTTTGCGAGCTACGGCTAGGCTTTTTTGCATCACGCAATCGAACTAAGCTGTTAGGCAACCCGGGAATCAGGGAGATGGGACAAGGGATTTTTGGACCGTGCGGTCTTGAGAAGAAGGCCGTACGGTTCAGGTATTTTTGGGATTTTGGCTCTTTTGACTTGTTTGATCCAAGGGACTGTTCCGAGGTACATTCCGTGTTCTTTCATCATCGGGGATGCACAAGTCATCAAAATTGGGGTGTCTACAAGAAGCCTACTGTAACCGTAAAAACTAGGGTGAGGCCACTCAGGGTCGACGGGATTAACGGGGTCTCCGGGCTTGAGATTTTGATCAAAATACATCAATGAACAAGAGAGAAGAGAGACGTACCTAGAACAATGAGCTCTAAGGAAGAACTTCTGTAATTTGAAGAACGCTGAAAGTTAGGGTTTGCTGTAAGGTTCGCCTGTAGGAGGAAGGAGATGAAGTTGTGAGGGGATTTTTTAGTAAAAGGGGAGTAATAAGGGGGGTTTTGGAGCGCCAAACAGTTTCTCACCCGTCAAAAAATCCAAACCGTCAAGAAGGAGGCACGTCCAAGGGCTCGGATGGTGCCAGGTGTCCCACGATATGACCCCTGACTCCCGCATTTAATGCTGCACGAAACCCGAAAAAAAAAGGGGATTCCTTTGGTCTAATCGGCTCTACACCTCGGAAACGGGGGAGTAGCTGATAAGGCTAAACTGACCATCAGCTCAGCTCATCCTCATTAAGCCCAGCTCGGTATAAAGAGCTCGGGACAGTGACAAGAAAGGCTCAATAAGCATCAGCGTGACTGGGGGTGAGTGGACCCAGTCCTAACTAATGAGCACAGCTCGGCAGCAAAAGCTCAGCTCGGATTACCAGGCCTGAACTATGAGGAGGGCGAGAACAGCTCGCTTTTACATCCCTGACAAGGGTAACGGCCCCAAGGGGTCTAGAAGTCCTAAAAGGACTCGAACTCTTCATCTACATGATAAAGATAAAGCCCCCAAAGCCCAGTGGCTTATCTGTAAGATTCCTAAGTATTGAGAGTCCCATTCCGTTTAGAGTGTGAGACTCGATAAGCTAAGGGAGTTAATAAGATAAGCATTGGTGAGACTCCAAGTCCTACTAGGACTCAACCACTCCGTTAGCCTATATAAACGACTCCAAGTAACTTAATCAAGGTATGTTGTTCTAGTAATCCTTACTTGAACAACACTCAATTCTACTACATAAAAGGACTGACTTAGGCATCGGAGGCTGGTTGGCTAACACCACACCGGTGTCCCTAGTCTAAATCTGTTTTACAGGTGCTTTATCGAGCCGCGCCGAAAATTGCTTCATCAGTCACTATCTGAGCCTATAATGTTCCTTTATCCAATACATGTGTTACATGTGCTTGGGATCTGTCATGCTTCTTACCGCAATCTATTGTGTGTGCTACTTTGCAGGCGCTGCTTGGTGATCTTTCGTGGTTGCTTGCTGCTTGGTGATATGTTTATACTAGCTACAACTATTTGACAAGGGTTCGAAGGATCAGTGACGGCCTATATATATGCCAAAGTTACCATTTTTTGGTTGTCTTTTTTAACATAATTTTTTGTTTGTCTAGCTAGTTTAATTTAATTGCTACCATTTGATGGGCTATGCTACAACTTCTTTGTTTTGCTTCTACTAGAATATTGGCTTCTTTCCAACAACTTTTGATGTTGAACACGTACAAGTTTGGTGTTGAATATTGGCGGCCTAATATAATTTAGTTACTATTGTTTTCATGCCTTATTAATATTTTTGTATTAGCAATCTTTATTAATTAATTATTCAAGTTTCATACCTTTAACCGGTAATGGAATTACAAAAAAAAAAATATAAAAAAGAAAGAAAGTAAGAAATAGTCACGTTTGTTATAAAAAGCGAGGTCTTTCTAGCAATTATAGACCACGGTTTTTTTGTTTGTAAACTAAGACCTAAAATACCATTAAAAGGTCACGGTTTTACTCAAAACTGAGATTGTATCCTACACAAAGATCACAGTTTTTTTGAAAACCGAGATCTTATATACCTTATGATCACACTTTTATAGAATTGATCTCAGTTTTTAAGGGCCTTTAATCACGGTTAAAAACCGTGATTGAAAAAACAAGACTTTTGGTTACACCTTGATAGACCACGGTTTTGCAAATGAGATTAAAAGTGAAAGATCACACCAAATAACCGTGATTTTTATCTATGTTTGTAGTAGTGATAGGAGAGAGAGTTTTGGATCTTAAACTCATGGGTAAAAGAGTGTGAGAGGTTAGGGGTTTGTTTAATGGGCGGAGGAAGGTTTTTAATTAGGGGTGTGGGGGGAGGGTGACTCCAATGGCTGATTTAAAGTCAGCCCATATAAGATTAAACATAGTTTGATGTGAAAAATCAGGGTTACCTAACAATCTGTAAAAGAAAACTCTAATGATATGAACGCAAAATAACACAGAGATATACGTGGAAAGCCCCAATACGGGTAAAAACCACGGGAAGGAATCAAATCACTATAATCCTTGTGCAGCTACAGATATACCTATCCAAACGAAGTAAATCCTCACAATGTTCTAAGTACTACCTGCCGAGTCACACGTACACCGCACCCAGTAATCTTGATCGCCACTGCCTTGAATCGCACAAGCCTTCCAATACCTTTAAAATTTTACCCAAGGAATCGCTTCCAAAGGAACAACCGTCGAAGACCTTTTATAATCACCAAAGGTATATATGCACGCCACTTTTCTTCTTTTGTTGTTGCTTTAATATATAGACAAACCCTAATGGAAAAAACAAGTTTCCTATTAGGCTAATTGGTAGCCCACCACTAGTCCATTATGGACCTCTTGACTGGCCCATTTAATATGTCACGTAATTTGTCCATTAACAAATTGGAAGTGTCGATTGATAACATGATCGATCCCTCCGTTGATCCGTCTTTACCGAAATCTAACACGTTGTAGTCGACCTCTTTTTTTTAATCCAATACGCTCACTCTCCATTACAAAATATTGACTCCTTCCACTCTAATCCTTTACAGACTCAATAGCCTATAAAAAATAATAAAATTACAACTCGATATAAATGTGTTTTGTCATACGGAATTTCCAAAACAAGAAGACTTTGGAAGACTCCGGAATTTGGTCCTTACAATCTCCCCATTTGGCACTTCTTTGACAAAACACACTACAACGAAAATCTCTCCTATATAATAAATCAAAAAGAAGAACTGAGATCGAGTTGTAGAGAGGCTGCAAACAAAACTCAACATCCAAACACATTAGAACAATAGACAACCTACTCCCCTTTTCATCATTCTCCCCCTTTTTGACATGAAGTGACAAAGGGCGAATAGGATAAACAATGAAGCAATAAATCCAGATAGAAAATATTGAAATAATTAGTGACCAATTGAAGCAGCCAAAAAAAAAAAATTAAACGGAGCGCGGATACTAGCATAAGTAATATGACGGCGAAATTCAATAGCGGAATAAAGAACAAAAAACATGCAAAACTCAATAAAACATAATTAAGCTAAATGTTCAAAGGTTAACTTTTTTTTTAAGATACGATCATGAAAATATTTTAGCGCAAGTATTATACCATGAGAGGAGAAGAACAAGACATCCAAACTTTAAGACACAACTAGATGATATAACACCATGCAAGGCAGATGAAATACAACACACCATGATCAACGACATGTGAGGAAAGTGTGTGTGTGCATCCATGGCCTAGATATCAGGTTAGCTCAATTTAGGACCCATATTCTCATGAACAATAGGCGTATCAAAATGACTCCCCCTCAAGAAGTCAAACCAAGCTAGGTCCTCAATGATTTTTTGTTGATAAGTACTTGCGGAGCTCCCCCTCAAATATTAATTTTTTATTCTTTTAACAATGTATTCCCTCTTACCCCACTTGCTGTTTGAGGCGACCGTCCGGACTGGATAGAGCCCAATGTAACCGGTTACTAAGCAAGTGGTCCAATACAAATACCACCTTATTTCGTATTGCCCCCTTTTTCTAGACTCTCATTTTTTTTAAATAACCTCACCGATGGGAATGGCTTTTTCTATTGTATTTTGCACTATCATCGGCGGCTTTCACACTACTAGGACTTTTGTCCTATAGATAGCCCTTTCCTCAAGTCATTCTCTCAATTTCGGAGGGGGAGATGGAGACAAAAAAAAAAATGGTGGTGGATGGATTTCAACATCACATTTGGAATTCTAACCACGGGTCAATCTCAAAAAGAAAATCACAAGATACAGACCAAGTTTATGAGAACTAAGACCCCCTAACTGTCAAACCATCCATAATAGCCATGAATAAGTGTACAGAATGTCGGATACTCATGGTTTATTGGCATTCGAATGTTCTTGCCGAGAGAATACCAAAAAATAGTGCAATAAAAATAAAGATGAACATGTTCATAAGATCCAATGATATTCAACTACGCATCAAAAACTATCATGCTCAATCCACACAACAACTAAGAAACTAGACACAAAAAAATGATTACTTTTATTTTTCTTATGATATAATCACTCAAAGAAAACAAAAATAATGAAACTCCATAACTCTAGGTATAAAAAAATGCAAGATCAAATAAACCAAGATTATGAAACCACGACTTAACCTCAAAAGGCAAGGCCAACATCTCCAAACGAACTATCGCCATCTAGAGATTCAAGATCATCATCAACATTAGAAACTAAATCAATTTTACGAACCCAAATCTGTTTAGTCTTGCCCTTTTCAACACTAGTCTTTTTAATGGTTATGGGTGTTGGATTTACCTTTGTAAAATTGGCCTGCGAATGCATTTTATGTCTAGGCCTTTGAAAATACTCCCTATGATTATTCATATTATGGTAGCGGGGAGGAGTCCTATTGTAGCCATGAATGGAAAAACAATAAGGACGAATATGGCCTCTAATTCCACAATGATGGCAAGTGGGCACAAAAGAGTTATGACCATAAGGATGAGCTACATACGCATCATGTGGAATGTATGACTCATGCATCTTCCTACAGTGCGGTCTAATATGGCCAGTCATACCACAATAATGACAAGTAGGAACGAATTTAACAACATGATTAAAACTTTAGACTTAGCATTATTAATAACTTTAGATTTTACCTCATTGCATTTGGGATGTCCGTTTACTGTTGTTGTCGTTTGCTTCTTTGGCGTGGGAGAATTGAGCTTGTTTTGCATGCCATTAGCATTCTTCTTCTTATCTTTATGATTGGTCCCTTCTCTCCCAATTGGTGGAGTTGAAGATGTTGCATGATAACCAAGCCCTGAACGATCACTAGGATGCCGTTGGATAGAAAGACTATGATCCAACACTTGGGGTCCCTGTCTTTGTATCATCCTGTAATTTCTCCTTAGACTTCGCACTAGTGAAGGCCTTGTTTTTCTCAAGAAGGATCTCAATTTCTTTATTTCTCTCATCCATCTCTTGAGTGCGTTCATTCAAAATACTCTCTAAATTCTTGACCTTATCAGAAAGTTTATCATTCACCCTCATCACTTTTTTAACAAAAGCACGGAGTTTGTTATACTCCTCTTTGATCTCATCAAAATCATCACAGCTTTCCGGCTCGCTATTATCAGTCTCAGACCCACTCGATTCGGAAAGACCCTGAGGATTTAAGGATACTCCGAAAGGCAAAAAGTTTCTATCATTATTTTTGTCGCCCCCCTGTTCTTCATTCGATTCATCAGAATCGCTATGATCCCACGTTTGAGCAATAAAAACCTTCTTTTTCTTTTTGTTAGCACATTCTTGGGCATAATGACCAAAGCCATGGCACTCAAAACACTGTGGTCCCTCAGGTGGTCCTTTTCCCTCCTTTTTAATTTTTCCAGAAAATTCTCCTTTTCCATTATCGTTTTTCTTTTTCATACTATTTTTAAATTATTTAAAAAAAGATTTCATCTCCTCAAGATCGACATCACTATCACTATCTAAACTTTTCTTATTTTTTTGAGTACTTTTAAAAGCAATCGGAGTCACCGAATGTTTTATTTTGAGCTTAACAGGTTCAGATGGCAATAGGTCAGCCTCATAAGTTTGGAGGATCCCAACTATTTCTTGAACAAATTTTTCTTTTAACTTTCTCTTACCCTCTAACATAGTTACTTGAAAGTATGAACTTTAGCAAAAGTATGAACTTTGCAAGACAACAGTTTGATGCTAGTTATTCTTCAATTTTAAAGGCAAACAAAAACATCACGTCTTGATTTTCTTTTCTATTTCCAGATAGCTAAACAGGACACAAACACAATTCGATCAATCAAAATGGCATCTAGACAAGCATGCTTAAATTCAGAATCTTTAAAGACAAACAAAAACAAAAGGTGAAAGGTTTGATTTTTCTTTTCCATTTTGTTACAGCCAAATAGCAAACAAATACAATCGACACACATTTCAAGATAACTAGCAACTTGAGGCTCGGTTCATTGGCAAACGAGTCGAGTTTGAGCTTGAGTTAGTTGTAACTCGGCTCATCTGGAGAGGCTCCGCTTTAGTTAATAGAGGATAACTGATCTCGAACAATTCGATACTAAATAAGGCAAGCTGGAACCAAATTTAAGCTAGCATACAAGCCGAGCTCGAGTTAGTTGTAACTCGGCTTCTTTGTAGAAGCTCTGTTCTTGTCGAGTAAGCCAACCGAGCACGAACACCTCGATACAAAACGAGCCGAGCCTGAGTTCGATTATTTAAGCTCGACTCTAGCTCGAGCTAGGATAGTTTCGGAAGGAATATAGAAATTACCGTGTGGCGAATTTTGAGAAGCCTCTCAGACGATTCATTTGTGGGAAGAACGATTTTCTCCAGCAAAACTTCCACCTGCGCAACTGAAGCAACCTCAGTCGACTCGGTGGCCACAGCGGACGATGTCGTCGAGAACCCATTTTTCCTCCTCTTACAGAACACGAAAACCCTAATTTCTCTCTCCAAAGCTATTCTGGAGAGCGAGAAGAAGAGCGAAGAGGAAGAAGAGTGTGAGATTGGGGTTTTAGGGTTTGATGAGAGTCGAAGAGAGGAAGTGAAGAGGTAGTGAGAGGATAAAGCCATTCTCTGTAGTATGGCCATTGATTTTCAATCTGTATCTAGGGTTTTAATCCAGGATTGAAAATTGGATTTTTTTTGTGGTGCAGATTTTCTCCCTTTCTTTAAAATTTGGCTCCTCATGAGAGAGAGAGAGAGAGAGAGAGAGGTGCATACCAGAAAGCGAGAGGAGGAGGACGAGGAGCACGATAGGAGATCGCAGGAGGGGAGGCACAGAGTAGGAGGTCGAGCGGCTAGGGCTTATTTTCTAGTTTTGGGGAAATAAAGAGGGAGGGGAAAAAATGGGGACGCCCCTTTTTCTCCGGCCCGGAAAAAATTAAAGGCTATTGCCGGGGTTTATCTTGAAATGCTGGGAAGTGAATGCCGGGAATGCCCATTTTTGTTATAGTGAATTGAGCTAATTTTTCACAAGATTACTCGAGAAATTGTATTAAAATTTATTGAACGACTTGGATATATATATTTTTTTCCATTTGTATGAGACCTTTTAAGGAGTCTCACATGTCGTCTGCAAGGAATATGTACGCTATGGATCGGTACCCCTATCATTTCTGTCCCAAACTAGTATGCATGGTTGACTCCATGTAACCAAAGCAATTAAGTCCACCGGTCCTCTTCCATTGAAAATTGTATTGGATTCACCACAGAAGTCGGCCGCTCCGAAAATACCACCTCACAAAATAACTAAAATCCCGCAATCACATCACCCACCAAAACACAACTCCCCCAAACCAAAACAAAACAAAATGAAAACACAATTCTCACCCATACTCATATCCACCTCCATTCCTCTCCCAAACCTTATCCGTCGTCGTCCCCGCAGCGGACGGCGGCGATGGGAAGCCTCACCCCGTCCACCACCACCCCGTCCTCCAACTCCACCATCACAAGCACCTCATCATCAACAAAAACATCTCCTTTCCAACTCCTCGAAATCACTATCATCTCCGCCCAAGACCTGGCTCCGGTCTCAAAATCAATGCGGACGTACGCGGTTGTGTGGGTCCAGCCAGACCGGAAACTGACCACCCGTGTCGACCATAGTGGTGGCCACACCAACCCCACCTGGAACGACAAGTTTGTGTTCCGTATCCACGATGATTTCCTGAATTCCGATTCCTCTGCTGTCATGGTTGAGATCTACACCGTCTCCTGGTTTCGGGATAACCTCGTTGGAAACGTCAAGGTTTTGATAAACAACCTTATCCCTCCGTTTGCTAGGGTTCATAATAATTTCGGCACCCGGTTCGTCGCGCTGCAGGTAGGTGTACTATTGTTACATTTAATCCGTCCTACTTATTTATCAGGGATCTTTTTTTATTATTAGAATATATGTTTGTGTGTATTTATATGTATGGAGCTACGTCTCGCAATCCTCTATTTCGATACTCTCTCCTCTCACTCGATCTCAACATTTTCTCCTAACTACTCAGACAAATTTTAGGACATCACAATGTTTTTTAGATATGTTTTTATGCTCGTGCTCACTTGTAACCATCATATGACTATCTAGGAATTAGTACTTGTACCTTTAGATATTAATTTGTACTTACACAACCGTGTATGTTTTTAAGCTCGTGCTTTGTTTGATTGGTAGTTTTGAGATAGGTTTTAAAAATAATAATTTTGTGTAGGGTTGCATAATTTTTCATCTTTAGTCAAATTTTTTAACATTTTAGCAAAAAAAAATTTAGGTTTTGAATAGAGATACGCAATATACATCCAAAAAGAAAATAAATAAATTGATAAAATCATTAAAGACAAAAAATACGGATGACAAAATAGTGAAAACTTTTAGAGATGGCATATAATATGGGTCATCCTTGTAATTTCGCATGCCACTCCTAATTCTTATGTGGTATTTTCGAGCAATGAGTTATCGACGGCATATAATATGGGTCATCCTTGTCTCCTAATAATTGAAGAAAATTGACTCTTGATGTCTCATTCGTAACATGTAGCAATATTGCGGTGTTGATTGGAAGTGTCAGCATACGTACTACTTCGAGAGTTCAATATTTACCATTCTTTAAATTAATAATAAGCCATTTCCAAATGCAAAAATAATAATTGCACGCTACATATATTAGAATTCATGGGTCTGAAATGAATTTTGTTCACAACTCTAAATGATGAATACTGTTTTTATCGGATTTTGTGAGTACTTAATACTCAGTTTTCTTTTTCAAACGATATACTGTTATTTACATCTATTTTTATAGGAGCACAATCTCTACAAATCTTTGTGAGAGTTTTTAAGGGGAAAAAAACAAGAGTATTTCACGGGCCGGTACAATTCCAAGAGTGGATTTACCGAGAGCTCCAAAGGAAATCCAAAATGCACCGCCGAGGTGAAGTAAAGTACGGACCATTACTTTTGTTTGTTCCTTCTCTCTCTTCCCATCCAATATGGGCACTCCCAATTGCCTAAATTCTAGGGTATCCTATAAAAATACGTAAATCTAAATTCTAGGGTACCCTATGAAAGTGTCTAAACCTCAGCTCTAGAGTACCATATGAAAGTGTCTAACCCACTAAAATCCCATAATAGGAAAGTGCACCATAAACCTAAACCTAGGGTACCCTATGAAACTGTTAAATCTAAACCCTAGGGTAACCTATAAAAGTGTCTAAACCACTAAAACCCTATAATAAGAAAGTGCACCCTAAACCTAAACCCTATGGTACCTTATGAAAGTGCCTAAATCCTAGGGTACCCTATGAAAGTGTCTAAACCACTAAAATTCTATAATAAGAAAGTGCACCCTAAACCTAAACTTAGGGTACCCTATGAAAGTGCCTAAAATCCTAGGGTACCCTATACAAGTGTCTAAAATCCTAGGGTACCTATGAAAGTGCATAAACTACTAAAACCCTATAATAGGAAAGTGCACCATAAATCTAAATCCCAAAAAATAATGATTTACCTTAATGGTAATTAAAAAAAGCGACTTACCTTAATGGTAATTAGATACCTCTTTTCTAGATCTAGAGGTAAAAATTTGAAAAAATAATGATATTTTGAGATATTCTTTATCTTGAGAGACCTTGAATAGATTAATAAAATCAAAAAATATTTATTTTGATATTTGTGTATTCGGGCTAACTTGTGCACACATCCAAGGTCTAGTGACGACAATCTTAGATCTTCTAGTGAGATCAAATGTTAAATTGGCATGGTTCTGCAGTGTCTAATGAGTATGTTCCTTAGATACTATTAATATTAGTACTTGCTTATAATATAATCATATATGCAGGAGTAGTATTCACATACTAGATGTACCCAAAAAAAAAAAACTATTCACATACTAGTACCATACTGTAATTGTTTTTGAATTTTCAACAAAGTTGGCCACTAAAATACGTACTACAATTGATCATGCAGGTTCGTCGTGCTTCGGGTAGCCCTCAGGGGATTCTCAACATGGCTGTTTCCCTAATTGACAGCAGCTCCATGCGAAGCAAGCCAATTTACACACAACAACTCAGAGAATCCGTCATCATTAAGGGATCCTCCAGTGACCTAACGGGCAAGAAACTGGACAAGGAAAACGACAACCACGACGATGTAAACGCTAAAATCCTACTCTGGCGATCCCGTAGCGAGAAATCCGACCTCAACTTCGACGATTTCTACCATCCAAAAGGTGGGTCCATCTGCAACGGCGGGTCAATCGTAAACGGGTCAGTATGCAACGGTTCAATCGTTAACGACTCAGAGCTTTGCTCCGACGTGGGACCGTCCGCGTCGATTGTGGCGGCGGCAATAGCTAAGGGCTCGTATCCTCCGCCGACGCCGGCGGAAGTGGAGGAGCGAGGGAGCTCCATATTGGAGGATTTGACGGTGGAAGAAGCTACAGCCAAAGGGTACAGATCGAAGACCGCCGGGGAGTTGCCTACGGTGGCGGCTGATCGGAGTTCGGGTAGCTTACGGCAGCATTCTAGGCGGCACTCCGACGCTGGATTGTTTTCTTGCTTTGTTTATGGGTTTGAGTTCACCATTGTATGTGGTACTAAAAATAGTAAAGACAAGAACAGCTGCAGTAGTGAGAAACCGATGATTAAGCGTAGCCCTTCTCATCAAAACCTAAGCATCTGATTATGTCAGATTCATTTTCAAGTTTAATTTTTGGGGTACTTGTTAGGATTTTCTCGGTTTTCTTCTCTCTTTTTAGCCTTCTTAATTTTTTCTTCTTTGTCGTGTAAGGATTCCTTTGTGCAACAGTTTCCAACTTTCCATGATTAATTTAAGTAGTATTATGGATTAATTTTTTCTTTTTGCCAACTCCCACGGACACAGAAAAGAGGAGATGAGGTAATTGTGTCTAGAAGGACAAGAAGCGGTCGAGAGAGAAATTAGTAGGAAAGAAGAGCTAATTATTAGGAATAAATTTTCAAGAAAGTATGATCAGAGATATGTAAAAAGAAGAATTTACTGTGTTCAAAAGAATGTTTTGTCGGAGCAAGATTTTTTTTGAGTAGTTATTAAGAAGAGAATGATGGGGAAAGTTAAAGGAATTTATCCCCAAAAAAGAAGGGAAAGTTAAAGGAGAAATTGGGTAAAAAGTTACATTTGTATGGAGCGTTTGGGAGCCTCATTTTTTATTTTTTGGCTTTTTTGATTATGGTAAGAATGTATTTTGGATTTCATATGAGTGTTTGGGAGAAATGTGTAGAATGCATTTTGAAACAGGAGTAATGTTTGGGAGATATGTGCATAATACATTCTGTAGATCTTTTTGTTAATCAAAATGGGAAAAATGGAAAATGAGAAGTCAAAAAGCTCCTCTCAACCTCATTTTCATTTCTGCTCTACATTGTGCATTTTGCAAAACTCATTCCCAGAGAATGAGTTCTCTGGTGTGTCTCCCAAACAGCCAAAATGAAAAAATGAGAATGGGAAAATGGGAAAATTTGGCTCCCAAATAGGCTCTATATATTTAAAAGTAGGGAAAAATTCAAATGCCCCCCCAACTTTGACCTCAATATCAAAAATACTCTCAAACTTATATTTTTTTCATCGCGCCTCCTAAACTTTAATTCCGTCATAAATAAAAACCCCACCGTCTGCATCCGTGAGCTCACTAACGGAAAATGTAACGCCCCTGATTTTGGGAACGTTATATTTATTATAGAAATAATAAATAAGTTTTACAACAAGTTTCCACCTTGGAAATTACATAATTTTCCCTGCTATTACATTTATTCAAAACAGGTCCAAC
>JAXBDA010004349.1:0-29409 GCA_036023075.1 Gaultheria prostrata | reverse complement strand
TTACTATATTACCCTTACATCTTGAATCATTTTTTTCATGTGAAGGGCAATGTAGTAATTTCACATGAGAAAAAGACAAAAAGGGAGTGTGAATGGCTAAAAGGGGAGTGTGAAAATCATTTTCCATTATTTAATCGTTAACATTTGATTTGTTCTTTTGGGAAGGGCGCGTTTTTTTATTTTATCAAACGGTATGCATCAAAGGGGACCATTGATTTCTCTCTTTTGTTTGATTTGAAGAAAATTGAGTGATTGTAGCCTGGAGAGAAAGATATTAGCTTTGCTTGTGGAAAGATCTCGCGATGAAAATTTGCGGATCTTTACAGATCTTGTGATCAAGAGTTTTTTTTTTTTAAAAAAAAATAATACAATGCTATTTTAGTTTTTTTATGCTCTATTTTTTTGTGAGAGCTAAATGTTTGTTTGTTTGTTTGGCAGGATCAAATATTTTATTGGATTTGAATATCATATATTCGTCCGCAATTTTTGGTAGATGAATTACGTATTTGTCGGACAATTAATCCTATAATAAGCATGAGAGGTGCAATACAATAAAACTAGCATAAAACCCGTGCGGGGTATTGAATAGCATAAAGTAAAATAACAATAATTAACCGATGTGTTGTCGGAAATATAATAAATCTTTTGTGTATGTATTCATTTGGTCAAAAAGGCATTGTTCAATAATAATTTATTAAACCTAAGAGAAGAAAATAGTACAAAAATAAAAATTATATCAATTACTCCTACCCTCTAAATTGTTATTTTCTAAATGAATCTATTACATATACATCTAATATAGTATTGCAGGATGACTTTTCGTGAGAAGGGTTGTGGTTGCGACAAGTGACATGAATTGGTTGGTTTGTCATTTAGGATTTTGAGAGAAACAGGTGACTTAGTTACATAAAACAAAGATTTGTTATGAATCTCATTTAAATTTGAAACTCATATATCTTGCTTTCCATAATAAAGCAAAGAATCTTTAATTCTATCTTCTATCCCTGCCAAAAAGTTATCAAGGAGAAAATAAAAATGTAAAATGTAAATTCACCAATAGAAAGTTTGAATAGAATGTGACAATTCCTAATTAATTTGTTATAGAGAGTAATTGGTGTATTTGCTGAAATTAAAGTATAATTGGAAATCAGTTATCTATGGTTTGGGAACAAATTAAATTCGTGCAAAATTTGATCACTTGACAAAATTCAAATTAGCTCAATCTCAATTCAAATTCAAATTCTACGTAATATTAGGCTCTAAAATTAAGGGCAATTGCTAGCACTAAGAAGTTTTCAAGATACATCCGTTCAAAACTATGAATTCTCTCCCCAAATTTGGTTATTGGAGTCCCTACAATAGTGCATTAGGATGGAGTTCTCCATTCTAGGAGTTGTTGCATGGAGATCTCAAATGTAAATTAAAGATGTTGCTCTATCCTAATATTTTCTATCTTTTGACAAGGTAAAAAAAGAAGCAACAATGACGTCTCATAAGCCACCACATTCTATTAGTGATCCCTTCTCATCCCATCTTCGATAGCAACGTCAACATTGAAAGACCAAAGATGACATTTGTACATCTCTATGATTTAAAATTACATTTACTCCTATTTCTTTGGTCGTTTGGCTGATAATTTCTTTTATATATCATGATTTTGTGTTACCTAATGCGATCCAAAATTACATTTGCTCCTATTTCTTTGGTTGTTTGGCTGATAATTTCTTTTATATATCATGATTTTGTGTTACCTAATGCGCTTCATAATCAACAGTTGTTTGAGGTATCTTAATTTGATTAATTGTCCTTTTCTTCCTGTGGCAAGTAGGTAATATTGATCATGCCATAAGTATACCAGCAACGCAGATTGGTAAATGCTTACTTGATTTAATTTTTCAAATCTTAATGTGAGTTGTTTTATTTTTTATCCTAATTTGAAACTGAATTTGAGTTTCAATAGTTTCAAGTTTTTTATCCTTATCTGAATTTGAAGAGATCGATCTTCTTTCCGTCATGCTTTTGCTTATTAATATAATTTTTTGTAGGAGGAATTTTAATATAATTTTTTGTAGGAGGAATTTTCAAATATGATCAAGGCATGAGGTAAATCCAAGATTTGACATTGTCATACTTATCCTTCTGCAATTTTAATTTGTGCGTCTATGAATTTTTTTTCGTGCATGTAGTATTTTGCTTGATTTTGACACCTATACAAATGAATATATCTTCTACCGTATAGCAAATTTGTGCATAAAAATTTAAGGGTTTTTTTTTTTTTTTTTCCATCCAAAATGAATCCAGTAGTTTTATGTTAGTGGTTAAAAAAAAGTTTGCCCACAAATTTAAACCATTTGTAGTTGGATTCGTCCCGTGCATTACACATTTAGGCTAGCTCATTCTAAATGTGTCTTTAATGTCTTAAATAAATAGTTTAAAATTTAGGGGTTGGAATTTTCGACAAGACACGAGAACAGGATACGAACCCGACACAAAGTTAGCAGTTTAGAGTCTGCTATTTCTGACATAGAATACGAATATTACATGAGACAATAACACATCAACTAAACAGTTCAGGTTAGGGGTGAGAGAATTCTGATACGAACACGAGATGACACGACATGATACGACGTGGGGTGGGAATTTATGAAAGGACAAGATAACCTGACATGAAGTTTGCCCAGAATTTTTAACCGTTTGTACTTGGATCCATCCCGTGCATAATACATTTAGGCTCATTCTAAATGTGTCTTAACTAGGTCCAAAATGAATAGGTTAAAATTTTGGGGACACGGCACAAAGTTAGCGGGTTAGAGTCGGCTATTTCTGACACGGAACACAAATATGACACGACACGATAACATGAAAAGCTAAACAGGTCAGGTTAGGATTGAGAGAATTCTGACACGAACACGAGATGACATGACATGAACACGACGCAGGGTGGGAATTCATGAAGGGACACGATAACCCGACACGAAGTTATCGGGTTAGAGTCATTTCTTGCACGGAACACAAATATGACACGATACGATGCCCACCCCTAGGTTAAATGGGTCAACATTTATTACCTAATAAGTTATTCATATACCAAAACTACTAACATCGCTCCATCAATTGCTATTGATGCTCACAAAATTATTAATGTCACCCAAACTTTTACTAACAAAACCACAAAATTACTACTACCGTCCGAGAATTTACTAACACCACCCATTAATTGGGTTAATGAGTGGGTTGAGATTGACTATTTTCAAATGGATTGGGTTTTGAAGTACAAGATTCATATTGCATATATTTGGATATCCGTATTAAAAGATGTAAGTGTTTGAAAACAAGCACGATCATCGGAAATGGACAAATAAAATGGGACAGAGGGAATAGAATCTTGGCATTGTACTTCATTTTTCTTCGCATCCTGATTCCTCCTCCTTGACGGGTTATCATCTAAAAATATATGGCCCCATTTACGCGTATTGTCTTTAATTTTCTTGCATAGTTACACTTAAAAGATCACAGAAATTTGATTAACATTTTGCAAGAATTTGAGGTAGCGAGGGGAAGATTTGGGAGCATTCATTCTGGCCAATCGAAATCTAAAATTCAAAACCATAGATGATTTAATTATGAAAATTAATAATTAAAAAGAATAGAGGTAAATAAATTTGCTTTTTTTAAATTGTCGTGCATAGCACGGATCAGCACTAGGATTTTTTGTCCCATATTGCAACATTAAGCTTTAGAAGGTAACTAGATCCCGTGCATAGCACGGGTTCACTGCTAGTCTTATATATTATTGCAAAATGACTTTTCGTGCTATGCACGGGACGATTCCAAGTACACATGGTCAATAAAATAACATCAGCTAAATTTTTACTTGGGTTAAATTTTCGATTCATATAGCATTCACTCTTGTGTGAATTGGGGTGGTGTTTACGTTGGCCGAAGAAGCTTGTTTGCAGAAGACGGAGGAGCCACGGCGGCCAAGTGTTCTTCTCCTCATCTTCCCTGTCATCGCTGCCGCCGCCTTCTTCTTCCAGACCCTAATTTCAATTCCAGCATAAACAGATTCAATCAAAAATCAAAGATATACATTAAAAAAAGGAAAATTAAGAAAAATTGCTACCAGTGCTAATGGACTCACCATTTTTACTTGGGTTTCTGATAAGATTTCAGTGGGAGAGGGTTTTTGATGATCAAGTGCATCAGCCAATTTTGATTTGGGATTTTGATGATGGGTTTGTTGATCAAATTTTGTAGTGAGAGAAGATGAGAAAAAGGGAAGAGTGGGGGAGGGAGGTTTTCTTTTCAATTTATGTAGGTAGTGGGTGGGGTTGTGGTGGAATTAATGAAAAGGAATGGGAAAAGGGCATTTGTGAGGGGGTGCTTATCTACTTTGTTAAAAAAGTTCTCAAGTCTACATTAATTTTCCTTGAGGATCATTTGGGTTACGATTGTTTATTCTCTAAAACAGGAAAAGTAAAACAAGTTAAAGCATCTAGGTTAACCAAACGGGCTCTTAATACACCGAAGCTAAACCCGTAGGTTAGTCCTAGGGGTGAGCAAAATAATCGACAAACCGCGAATCTCTTCTAAACCAATCCAAACCGAAGGGTTTGGTTCGGTTTTCTTGTAATGTGGTTTGGTTCCGATTTAAAAAAAATTAGAAACCGTGATAAATGGTTTGGTTTGTAGATTTACGTTGACGGTTCCGGTTCCAACCCGATCCATATTGGTTCCAGTTTTAAAAAAATTAGAAACCGTGATAAATGGTTTGATTTGTAGATTTACGTTGACGGTTCCAGTTCCAACCCGATCCGTATAATATTTATATAGAAATATTTTATATATATTATATGTGGAATTTGTTTAGATACACAAAATGAACTTTTTATCCCTAGTCAATTACTAATTTCCTAATCTAATGCTTCATTCCACCACCCTATTCATTCACTTTCAAGATTAAACCCCTAAATTTCTATATGTGGTTACTTATTCCTATGGTTTTAATACACTAAAAATGCACAGCTAGGACTTAGTCAATTGATTTCCTAATCTTTTTGCTTGTTGACTAATTTCCCAATCTAGTATTCTATTACATGGCCATGTTTCTTCACTAATTACGAGTAATATTCTACTTTATTTTAGTTAGTTGATGTTAGTGGGTTTTAGTGATTTTAACAGAACTTATTTTAATACAGTTATGGGTAAATTATCTATGTAATTTTAAGTACTTTAAATTGTTTATGAAGATGATATCTCAATTTCAAGAGAATCATGGTTCAAAACCGGAACCGAACCGTATTTTCATGATTTGGATTGGTTTGGTTCTATGAATTTTATGTCTTTAGGAAGAAAATTGGGAGGAATGCAGGGGTCAAACACCCCCCTCGCACCCCCAATCCGCCCCTGTAGACATCACGAGATACACTAATCACACAACATTTGGAGCGTTATGGGGATTTACTTCCGGAACATTCAATAATTTTCGTGAAATCAACTGCTAAGCGTATAGACTCTATATAAATGTATAGTATTGAGAGGTGTCGAGCATACATGAATGTGTTGCACAACCACTGGATAATTGCTAAGAGAAGACCAGTTTATTTGTCGTTAATTTCAAGGAACTGACTAGTTTTTTCCCTTAGCTTAAACTTTACAGATTTTTACCTCTAGGTCTAGAAAATAGGTATCTAATTACCACTAAGGTAAATCATTTTTTTTAATTACCATTAACGTAAGTCATTTTTTTTTTGGGTTTAGGTTTAGGGTGCACATTCCAATTATAGGATTTTAGTGGTTTAGACACTTTCATATGGTACCCTAGGATTTTAGGCACTTTGTTAGGGTACCCTAGAATTTGGGTTTAGGCACTTTCATAAGGTACCATTGGGTTTAGGTTTTATGGTGCACTTTCCTATTATAGGGTTTTAATAGTTTAGGCACTTTCATAGGGTACCCTAGGGTTCAGGTTTAGGTACTTTTATAGGGTCCCTAAGATTTAAGCAATTTCATACCCTAAGATTTATGCACTTTTATAGGGTCCCTAAGATTTAGACACTTTCATACGGTTTGAGGAGTTGAGGAGAGATAAAAATTGTGTCCATATGGGGTGGGTTAGAGAGAGAGAGATAGAGAGAGAGAGAGAGAGAGAGAGAAAGAAGAGGTGGAATGGCCTTAATTGTACCTGAACGTGCATTTGAAAAATGGTTGCTGACTTGGACGTAAATTGTCCAAGTGGATTGTACCGGCCCGTAAACGGCTCTAAACTTTAAAGTTTAATGGACTTACACAAGAGAAAAAGACATGAAAATAGACTTTAGTTGATAATTGGACTTTAAAAAGCAATGCTGCTGACACTCGTTAACTAGTCTTCCACAGTTACCACTCAATTTTTATTGTCTTTTAGGGCCATTTTAGGAGTATAATCTCAGGCGGCGTAAGCCCGTTTCACTAAGTGGCTTTTAGCTTTTTACTCTTTACTAGACAGATCAATCTCCTCAAATAAATTAACTAAAAAAAATTCAAAAAGCCAAACTTAATGTAACGGATTGATAAAATTCAGTGGGCTGAAATAGGAATGAGAAGATTAATACAATCTCTAAGCATAAGAGAAGTATTTTGCAGTTTGCAGACTTTATCGTGAAAATTTTATATTCAATCCAAAGTTAATTAGCAGTATTTCAATATTACATCAAGTGATCACTCATTCCATCCCCATGCAATGTGAGACTGTATTACTTAACATCCACACTCACGTGTAGCCTTTTTTTTGGTTTATCATCGTGCAACCTTTATATTGGTCTATTATCGTAAGGTGTGGATTTTGATTTAATAAAATATGGAATGAAATAGGTCCTCCTCCGATATCAGGTGGGAATTTTATATCCAACCCTAAAACTATTTCACAATGAGTGCAGAGACGCAACATGATATTAAGTAATCACTCATTCCGACCTCAAGTAATGTTGGATTATATTACTTGACACGATTAGTATGATTTTATCATTCTTCAGAAGTGTGTTAATCACAATCCCAAATACTAGTTCTATTAACAACTATGTTGCCTATTTTTTTTTTTCTTGGCCAAAATGGTAGAAATTTTATTTATAACAATCAACCCTACACATTAAAAAAAGGATGGTTAGGGCATCCACAATAGGCTCTCAAAATTACTCCTAGGTGTGGCTCCTAAAATTTAGCAAACCATTTGATCAATTATAGTCTTCAATAGGCTCCCATGGGTAGCTCCTAAGCATGGCTCCTAACCCATTAGTTAAATTTAGGTAGCCTTATAGCTAGCTCCAAGTGAGACCTAAGCCTTTTAATCTTTTTTGACTTATCAATTTATGGGATCCACACCTTTTTTTGTTACTTTTTCACAAAATATAGAATGCTCTTGCTAGCACATTGAGTGCACATATACTCTCTAAATTCGCTCTAGAGTAAAAAATGAAACCCAAATCATAACGCTGTCAAATCATACAATAATCAAACAGAAGGTCTAGCCGTCTAGCTTCCCAAATCATAACGCTGCAATCACATATAATATATTGTACTATATTTAAATTATTTAATCGTTAACATTTGATTTGTTCATTTTGGAAGGGCGCGGAAATAATTTTTTTATTTTATCAAACGGTATACATCAAAGGGGACCATTGATTTCTCTCTTTTGTTTGATTTGAAGAAAATTGAGTGATTGTAGCCTGGAGAGAGATATTAGCTTTGCTTGTGGAAAGATCTCGCGATGAAAACTTGCGGATCTTTACAGATCTTGTGATCAAGAGTTTTTTTTTTTTTTTTTTGAGAAAATTAATATAATATTATTTTAGTTTTTTTATGCTCTATTTTTTTGTGAGAGCTAAATGTTTGTTTGTTTGTTTGTCAGGATCAAATATTTTATTGGATTTGAATCCCTATTCTCGATGTGGATGCTGCCTTTACCGGATTGTAGTGAAAATTAAACGAGGTACACGTAAATTAATCTGGACACTCTCACCGTCGAACGAGAAAAAAGAAAGAAAAAGAGAAGTGATTACACTGAATCTGTCTCATCCTAATATTATATGGAACGATTCTCGTGATGCAAAAGGGAAAATTCAAGATTGCCTCCGAGGGGTAAAGTCAAGTTTCGCTGTCCATCCTATAACATTACCTGTGAATATTAGGGCCGCAAATGAACCGAGCCGTTCGCGAACTGTTCGAGGTTAGATTCGGCAATAGCTCGTTCGAGTTCGACTCGTCTACTAAACGAGCCGGATCTGGATCCCAATTTTAGGCTCGGTTGGGCTCGCGAACCTAGAGTATACATATATTTTATAAGAATTTCACATATAACCTTGAACAGGTAAGAACTTTTACATGTTCATAATGAAGATTTTATATCTTATATGAATATAAAACTTTTAAAAGTACTACAAACTTAAAATTTTGATATATTTTCATAATTTTATATATGTATGAGCTTATTTATGTGCAAAATAAAAAATTTATTTACAGTTTTAGACATGTATGAGAGTATAAATATATAGTATTTTTGACTCGTTAAGGCTCGTGAACATGTTCGAGTTCGAATCAAATTAAAGCTAGGCAAGCTCGGCTCGAGATCGGCTCGTCAAATTTTTAGTGAGTTCAAGCTCAGCTCAAGTAAGAAAAAAAAAAAAGCTTAGTTAGGTGGTAACGCTCCTCTTTACTATCAATATATGTCTTGGGTACGATTCTCATCGTCAAATCTTATTACCTAATTCCTAACTTAGATGAGATTAGGTTTCTTGCGAATACTCGAACAAAAATGAGCCTACGGTGTTCAGGAAAACAACCACAAGTAACTATTTGGCAGTCTACATGAAGCCCTAATATTCTTACAATCGATGCATAGGGCAACCAAAAAAGTCCACGGTGTATTTTTTTTCCAGAAAATGATAAGTCAAAGGCAGCGCACACAGTGAATCTGGCCTCGGATCTCCTTTCCTATTGTTTTTCCGGTTTTCCTTTCCTGTGATGTAATATGCCTCATGTTTTCCGTTTCTATTCATTGAATCGAATGGGCAGAACGCTAGTTTTAAATCCTATATCAATAGTTAATTTGTTCCTCAAGTGATTTAACCTTTAAATTCTTCGCCACTTGTGCAACACGCATTCTGTGTGTTCGTAATCCTTTAAGCACCTTTGTTAAAATCGAACACATAACACTAAGAGAGAGGGATAAATGAATTTACAAAAAACTAACATAAAATCATCCTACGCGGGTGAGTTCATTTTGATTTGTTTCGACTTCATGTAAATGTTCCTGTTTTTAACTTCTTTCCGATTAGAGCTTTCTCTTCATCATATTTTGTGTAGAGTTCAAGAGTTGATCTTGTGATGCAGTCGAAATGTGAAAAGGAGAAAGCTTGATAGAAAATCTACCACCACACATGGTTGCAATTCATACGAAAAAAAAAAATACTATACAACTTAAAGAGAGTAAGTTATTTCCGCCGGTGGTGGAAACAAATGTTTCCTCCAAATCAATCACAGCGGTCCTCGTGATTGTGTACTATTACACCGGACCGCTAGCTGTGATTGATTTGGACGAAACATTTGTTTCCGCCGGCGGTGGAAATAATGTTTTCTCCAACTGTAAAAGCATAAAATTGAAAAATAAAGAAAGCACTTGATTAATTTTATGAAAAATGTCACCTTAACCCATATGGTGGAGGATAATGTATAAAAAATATATTGATATCCGAAAAAAATGTATTAGTAGTCGTGAAAATATATTTATATCTATAAAATGTATATTAATATCTGAACTTATTTGTCATTACTTGCCTATTAGCATGACCCTAATTATATTCCTTAAAAGCCAAGCAATTTCGGAGAATGGAATTAGTAAATGCAAAAAGTGAGGACAATTTCAAGAATTTGAGGGCATTGCCGAAGGTAGGGTTGTTTGATATTAGTGGTGTTACCCATGATAGTGGGGAGGGTCTAGTTTGAGCTTGCTAAGTACCTATAAAGTTTACATAGAAAATTAAATTGCCAAGAATCTAAAATTAGTGATCCAGATTTTGAGACTCTTATCTAAGCCATTGATTTCAAATTCTACGTACTTTTTATGGGTATGTAGCATTGCTGATTGGCTTTCCCCCGGCCCTACTCCCCCGTTCCCCCCTCCTCTCCCTCTTAATTTCTAAAAGTTAAAAAATCAAAAAGATTTGCTCGATACCGATAGGAGAAGAAAGGGAAGAGCTATATTTTAGGAATTTAGGATTAAGGGTTTGTAACTACATTCGTGCATATAGCATAGGTTGATTTAGTAATAAGGCCACATGACTGTGTGGTGATGGAGGGGTTGAGACTTTTGAGACTTGAGAGGCAACATGACGTCATCTCAGAAGTATCCAAAAAATTTCCACTCACCACTCATATAAAAAAGATGAATTTGGATTCTCCGGAGTCGATTTTCGGACCAGAAAGTGGCAACCCATCATAGAATCCTAGCCGCCCAAAAATATTTTTACTGTCCAAATTTGTTGACAAATTATTACAATAAAAAAGTATATTACGAGTGGAATAATTTTACAAGAGAGAACATTTCTTACAAAGGCAGTAAAAATTGCCCCTTCTCACCACCGCCGTTGTGGGGTCTATTGTGCATTAATTGTTAATCTGAACTTTTTATCTTGTAGGGCCCACAGAGTAGTAGTACATTCATGCAAAAAATTAACTTGATCAAACATCGATATGTAGATTAAAATTTATTTTGTAAAATGAATGGTCATGTATTTAAAAGTTATATTGTCCATGACCGTCAATTTCACAAAACAAAATTCAAAAATTTTATATACCTATCGTTATCCAATCAAGCTGATTTTTAGCATATATATTGTAATACCCGTTCCGGACATTTAATATTTAGTTCATGTGTTAATATGAATTAGAAGAGTTTAGGGTTAAATGGTTATACGTTAGAAGTGCGGGGGTTTGAGTGTGTATGAGTATGTTTTAATATCATTGGGTGGGAGTATGTTTGGAGAGGTGGTGTGGCTACACCCAATAATTTTCCTAATGAATAGGGTGTCTAATTAGGGTTTTGTGGGCAAAAAGAGAAAGAGCAAGAGAGAGGGCAGAGAGAAAAAAGAAGAAGAAGAAGAAGAAGAAGAAGAAGAAAGAAAGAGGAAGAAGAGAAGGAAAATTGGGAGAATCAAGAGGTAAGTTCTATATTTTTATGTTATGGGTACTAATTAAAACTTAGATATATGCACAAATTTGGTGTATTTGAGGTTTGATTATGGTTGGGAATAAGTTTTAGAAGTTGGAAATTGGGTTTTCTTTCACAAAATTTGTGGATCATATGGTTGTGCAAAACAGAGTTTGGGAAAGTTGAATCTGCCATGGTTTTGGCCAAATTTTTAGATGTGGATTTCGAGCTCCTAAATTCTTGATATTTTTACAGTAGGTACCCATAAATGTCTTGTATGTTGTGTAAAATTTTCAGAGTTTAATTCGAAATACAGAAAATATGAAAAATGATTTACCGAGCTGCTGTCAGGCTCGTGTTTGTGCAGGCAGCACTTGTGGACTTTGGGAAAAATGGCATAACTCCTAGCTTGAGTGTCCGTTTTTCGAACCGCTTTTTGATTTGGAAACTAGACTCGTATATATTCGATATGGTGTAGGGTTTGTGGCTTAATGTTCTGTAGGATATAGCAGTTTTTTAGTTGAAGTTGATGGTTGAGGAATTCTGGGCAGTCTTTTGAGCTGTGTTTTTAATAAGTTTTGCTATAGCTAAGTATGATCAATGGAGATGGTTCCTTATGGGTATTTTGTGTTAATAAGTTGGTGATGTTTTGAAGTTGGAATCATTAGAAAATATTGAGTAGGCGATTTTTAGTGAATTGTTGAAGACGGACTGTTTTGCAGAATTTCTAATCTCGTGTGTTCGTTGTGTAATTTCTATGGAGCATATCTTGGTCATTTGGACTCCGAATAGGGCAAATTATATGTCGAAATTTATGTACTGGAAGTCTACTTTCTAGTGGTTATAGTCTTGGAGTTTGATTTTCAACCTATAGGAAGTTATGGTCGGGATACGACCGCTAAATTCTGTGTTTCCTGAACAGAATTTGAGAGTTTGAGAGTGAAATCGACTTGGTTTTATTGCTCATAAAAATCCATGAAAAATCAGGGATAAACCTTGACGTGTGGTTTTGATCTCTACCAAATATTAGATCATTTGGATGCATGTTATAAGTTTGGCGGATTTTACAAGTGTGTGTGTTCCTGTTGAGTTTTGTGTGTTGCATCAAACGATTTAATTCACAAAGTTGTTGACTGTTGTTCAATTCCATAATAGCCTTATATTTTCATATTTAAGCATTTGTATTAATGTTTAGAGATGATCATATACTGATATGGTTTAGCTTGTGGCTAGGTGACAGGTTGGGTCATCGGGAGGTGCCGAAACCATAAGTTTGGCATACTCTAGTGGAATCGAAGGTGAGTGTGTTTGACATGGTTATGTTCAATAATATATAATTGTGTTGATGATGTGTTGATGTGAAGATGGACATATATCTGTATTAATTATATGTGGTTGTAAAGATGGATGTATATGATGTGATGATGATGTATCATTGTAAAGATGGGTGTATATCATGCTAAAGATGTTTTAGCTATTGATATGAATGAAAGATGTATATGAAAGATGTATGTGAAAGATGCTATCCGCGAAGGGGCTGTGGATTGGGTTTCACCGCGAGTACGTTGTACCGCCTAATTACCGGTGGCAACGAGCGGGGTGGACTCTCTCAGTGACCTAGGATTTTGTGTGAAAGATGGTATCTGCGAAGGGGCTGGGGATTGGGTTGCACCGCGAGTACGTTATACCACCTAATTACCGGTGACAACGAGCGGGGTGTGCTCCCTCAGTGACCTAGGATACATAGGATGTGGCAGACGTGCCACTTTCATGTGATTGGTTATTTACATGTTGATATTCATTGTATATCACTGCTGTGTTTGGATGTTGATTTGGTTGTATCTTGTTGAGCATATCTGTTGTATTTTATTGAACATTCTCTATGTCTCATACACTCTGGCTTTCTTTTGATTGCTAGATAGCAGGTGGCTTAGAGGGGGTCCACTACCGGTCAGTGTTTGAGGTGTTCAGTTGGTGTCGAGAGAATTTCAGACACGTTGTCACGTAGTACTTTTATGATTGTAATAAAAGAGTATTTTGAGCGCTTATACTATTTAAGTTGTAATTAAGTAGACGGTTGTTGGAGTTTGGAACTATGGTTAACGTTGAAGAGTTTATTTATATGTTTAAAGTCTTCCGCTGTGTTTTGTTTTGACGTTTTGTGAGGGAATGTTGGGTCTTGAGTTGGAATGTCGCGTGTCCGCACCAACTCGGGCCCACAGCGGGTGCTGTTTGCGGGGTGGGGCGTGACATATATACTACTCTGCAAACCCTACAAGATTAAGCTTCATCATTGAGCCGGGCCGGGCCGGCCCAGCCCGTGAACTTCCAGCCCAAGCCCGCTTGCAGGCCGGTCATAGCGGGCTATTTTTTTTTTGAACGGGCCGAGCTCTCTCTTCAAAGATGAAGCCCAAGCCCAGCCCACGGGCTTATGCTAGTAAGGCGGGCGGGCGGGCAGTTCTCGGGCGGGCTGGCTGGGTTATTTGGGCGGGCCAAAAATGCCTTTATTGTAGTGGTTGGGGCAATGGGGCAAGGCAACGGGCAGAAGGAAGTCTAACGACAGAAATCTAACGAGCAGATCTAATTGCTTGGGAATCTTTTTTTTTTTTTTTATCGATTGGGAATTGGGATTTGGGACTTTGCACGTGTGTTTGTGCACGGTACAGTAGCATTTAAGTTTTACTTTTACATGTGCACCAGCACTTGTGCACTCTTCTGTGCAAAAAAAAAAAATCCAGTGGGTACCATGCAAACCTAATTTTTGGTGCATCAATATAACCGGGCTACCGGGCAGGCTTGTATCTCGGGCTAACGGGCAGGCGGGCAGGCAGGTCAACAAGAAAATATTTAGGCCAAAGCCCAGCCCATAGGAGATTCGGGCTGGGCTAGCCCGCCCATTTGTCGGGCTCGGGCCGCATAAAAGCCCGATGGGCTTAGCTGGCTGCGGGCCCATGGGCCGAATGATGAGGCTTATACAAGATGAATGGTTCATATCAAAATAATAAACTCAGCGGTGGTGGAAAATGACGATTTTACACTGGCAGGGTAAAATTTGGATCATTGTTGGATCATTGTTGTCACATGGGTGATGGAGAGAAAATTTGTATAATTTCCCCGGTCCAAATCCATAAAGGATTTCCACCAAAAGTCCACAAAGCAGATACCCCCACGTAATGAAAACCGTACCCTGTAGAATCTCTCCCCTAGGCCCCTGCTGGACATGAGATTTTCATAGTGAGCCAAGTCACTATATTTTCATAGTGATCTTAATTGTGGATCCTCTGAAATATTCATTTGAGATCGGAACCGTTCATTTTTTTATGAATGTTGAGCACATCATGAGTCCAAAAAATTATGATTATCGGAGATGGGTAGATACACAATTGAGATAAATTTATCTTAAAATGTATTTTCCAAATGATATTGGTCATCCATATAAATAGTGCTCGAACATATGGCTACCACTATTCAATTAATTTGATTTTTTACATGAATGATCTACTCAACATACCCAACAAATTGTACGATTCCGATCCCAAATATAAATTATAGAGGGCCTACAATTGAGATCACTACGAAGATGTAGTGACTTGGGTCACTACAAGTACCCCTAATCCTTGGCCCCTACCCTTCCTCCTCGCATCTTTTCTCTGGATTTATTAAGATTCAACAGCTAGAAAACCGGTGAGAGGAGGAAAGATGGGTGCTGCGGCGGCGGTGGTGAAAGCAGACGAGAACCAGGCGGTGATATTCACGTACGGGACGTTAAAAAAGGGATTCTCAAACCACGGCCTGCTGGAAGAAATGATGGCCACAGGTGACGCCTCCTACCTCGGCCCATACACGACCGTTGACGAGTACCCCCTCCTATGTGGGCCATTCAAGGTCCCTTTCCTCCTCAACTTCCCCGGCTCCGGCCACCGAGTCTCGGGTGAGCTCTACGCGGTCTCACCCGCAGCACTCGAACGTATGGACGAATTGGAAGGGACGAGTAAAGGCCACTACGAGCGGCTCCCCGTGAAGGTGGAGCCCGGTGGCGGAGGAGAGGAGGAGGAGGAGAAGGTGGTAATGTGGGCGGAGGCGTATTATGCGGATAGGAGTTACGCGGAGGAGATGTGGAGGAGAGGTGGCGGAGGAGGAGGAGGAGTTTTTTTCGGGAATTATTCGGAGAAAGAGTTGAAAGGGTATGTGAAGCGTAAAGATAGGCCTCAGCATATATCTTTTTTAGATCAAATTCGACTATTCATATCTTCTCCCTCCTCTTCTTCCTCCTCCACCGCTAACGCCTCGGATTCGAATAACTGTTGTTAGGTAGCATCTGTATCTGTGGTTTTGGTTATAATACCTCGATTCAAGAAAAGGACTTCTGGTTCTGTAATTCCTTCTAGTTTTGAGCTTTCGTGGATCCTTTTTTAGCCTAAGAAGTTAATCGAAATCGTTTATTTTATCAAAGTAGCGGAGAAAATTGTCCAAGCGAGAAATCAATTCCATCGGATACTGATTGTATTGTTCTATTTATGTTATATTTTTCGATCCCATGGAACCCTTGTCATGGTTTTGCTCCATCTCTTCCTCTCACTTTTTTTCTGATTCATTGAAAAGAAGTTAGAATCATGTTCCTAGTCAAAAAGTCAAATGTGATGGTGTCCAAATTGGACGCCTCAAAGATTCCATATCATGTATCCTCATATTATTAATCTATTAAGGTAGGTTACTGGAGCTGACTTTTTTCTTCCGGTTTGACAGTCGATGCGTCCCGGTTAGGTTACGTGGACCTCAATTAATTTCTAATCCGGTCAAAGACAGACTATCTATGCAGGGACTACAGAATTTGTAAGAAATTACTCACTTATAGCCTGACCCTTGAATCCTAGTTAATTGTGTGACAAACAAACCCACCAACCAACCGGGGTTACCGGGAGCAGACTCTGTTTCTGGTGAAATAGAACCTTTGTGAATGTCTAGTACTAACAAAATAAATCCATGTATATGCACTAAAACGCCATAAAAGGATCGAGTAAAGCAAATTCACAATACAATCATCGTTTTCTGTCTTGTTAATCATTTTCTAAAGCTGTCCAAAACGTTCTTCAATTATCCTGATACTTCCAAGTCCCAACCTCCCGCCTCCGGATTGGAATTGAATGTGGAGAAAAGTCTCAAAGTCCAAAACAAGGCCTTGAATGTGCCAATTTCAGCTTGTCTAGAGCCTTGCATATTATGTGTGGTTTTATTGACATCGACGGGCACTTTTCATATGAGAAAAGGTGCCCGTAATCTCAAGACATCTCAAAGACATTATGTTAACGCGCCAGATATGGAAATGCCTACACATTTAGATTTGGACAGTTCTTCTAGGCAATACTTTTTCCTGTGTTCAGAATCCGTTATACATTCCATGCAGGTTTATTACGATACAACAACAATCTCGCTAGCATTCCACGCAGCTTCTGCATCAACCGTCGCCCCGCCCAAGTGCATGTAACTAGGCAAATGAATGGGAATATGACTTGTAAACAAAAATGGGATAAGATACCCGGATCTTATTTATCAGGGCCCTCCTTATATTCCATCAATTGTCGTGACCTGCAATGGTATAAATCGATTGTAAGTGGCAACAGAAATGACATAATGTGAACTACAAAAACTTGTCATGATTCTTCTATGTATACCCACTCGTGAGAGACAACCCGTAAGTGCACATGTAAGAGCTTAAACTCTGCATTGGTAGCTCGAAAATCGTGTGTGAGTCTAGCTTTTATATAGGTGCATTTGGATGGGGTTGGAACTTGGAAGGCACACCACAAGAAAGGAGGATTATTCAAGAAACAAGCTAATTTGCAGAAACTTTCTAGAGCGGGCTTCTCTCGAAAGCCCCAATAATCAATACTCGCATGAATTTTAAGCCTAGCTCTAACCGAAGGCACTAAATCGTCTTCCACAGATCATGCTTTTACAAAGCATCCCAGCATACTATTTGCTAGCAAACAAGAAAAATATCGCTGTGGTAACGATCACACTGAAGCAAAAATAGCCTGATGACAAAAATGGGAAAATTGCTAAGATAATGAGTCGTGCTGCACAATCAAAGTCCCAGAAGGGCCAGAACTGTGTCTCGATCTTTCTTTTCAAACAAGTACAAAAAATGAGGTACACTTTTTCGTCACTCAAGTTAACAAAACCAACTAATTAATATCAGAATATCCACATCACTGTCTAGAATTTGAAAGAATTTTTTGATAAATTTCAGTAGTCAGAGAATTTTACCAAGATGTGTGACCTATACCAAGCCCGTTGCAGGTAAGAATCATCCCTTTAAACCTGGTTAGATACTCCTGTGATGCAGTGACGAGATTTCCCCAATAAGCAAAATGCAGCACAAAATAACACACGCCACCAAATCGGGATAAAACAAAAGCTACGAAGGAGGACAAATCTAGCCTGATGAGTGATGCTAGAATAGAAGTTCTTACCGGCAAAGTGTACTTATCAATTTCATAGTTTCCAGTAAAATCATAGTCGAGTCGCTTGGCAGGATCACTTAACACTGCAAAAGAACCATAAACTTTCAAAACTATATGTATTAGATGATATATTCTTAGGAAGTGAAAAAACACCAGGTGTTACAAAGTTCAAAGCCAGCAAGAAAAGATGATTGTGAAAAGTTTCTACCATTTCATGATGGTGATTACTGATTAGCAAAGATTATCAGGAAGCATAGTCTACTTCAAGAGACTAGTAGCTACCACAGTGACCAAAATATGCTTCGCCTACATATATAACGAGCATACATTTATAAAACAGCAGCACGCTGAACTCAACATACTGATCCAAAAAAACTAGAAATCATACCATCAAAAGAGCAAGGACATTTAAATGTGGCTCTATCAACCAATCTTACAATCTTAAGATCTATTTGAGTACTTGAAATGTTGAACTCTTAAGGTGCATATAACCCATACTCTACCCACCAAAATGAACATAGAGTAAGAACTAAGACATCTTATATAAACATCGCATGCATGGTGTAAGACATGCTTGTCAAGCACAACTGCACAATGATTACCAGAGTAAGCCTCATTGATCTGTTGAAATTTTGCGGTAACAGCATTGTCACCTTTGTGTTTGTCAGGATGCCACATCTGTTACATATCAATAGAATGGAATTCGATGTAACACCCTAATAAGTTAAATGAAAAAAACATAAAAACATCTTTAATTATCCATATTGCGACAGCTACTAACCAGTGCAAGTTTCCTGTAATTTAATCTGATCTTCTCATCAGTTGCATCATAATCTACCTCCAATACTTTGTAATAATCCTTCAAATGACAAAAAAATATCCATCTGAGAAGAGCTAACAATCAAATGAATCACATCCCACTAACCCAAATAATAATCGATAGCCAAATCCCAGGGTTCAGGACACCATCAAATCAAATGAAATATGAATTTTCACAAGCACTCAACCACACACACACATATATATTTTACCTTGTAATGTCCCGTCTAACTCCGCCAGGGACGTGCCTAAAGCCTTATCTTTTTCCCAGCCTGTCCAAGCCCGGATAAAAGAGGAGGGTTGTGCGTTAGGTAGCAGACAACCAGCAAGTAAAATAACCCCATTAGATCTTCATGACATGAATCCTAATATGACTACGAGAAATGCTAGGGCATTCCCTATACGCAACGCGTTACGCCTGCCTTCGGGTGTATCCAAAAATGGGCAAGGGGCGCCACATCGGCACCTGGGTATGGTGATAAGTAAGCAAGGGTTGTGATTTACCTAGATGAGTGCGGGTAAAGAAGTTAGCCCAGGACTATAGGGTTCGGTTAGCAACTTTGAATATAGGGACATTATCGGGTAAGACTAGGGAGCTAGTTGATACTATGCTTTGGAGGAAGATTAATATAACTTGCTTCAGGAGTCTAAGTGGGTAGGGGAGAAAGCTAGAGAGATAAGAGGACCCGGTCTACTATACGAGAAAGGATAGACATAGAATTGGGATAGGTATCATAGTAGATAAGCATTTGAAGGATTCGGTTGTTGCAACCACGAGGAAAGGAGACTTAATTATATTAGTTAAGCTTGTGATTGGAGAGAGCATAATTAATCTCATTAGTTCATTAGTGCCAACGCACCCCAAGTAGGCTTGGATGATCTTACTAAAAAGCAATTTTGGCGATTCCTTTTGGGGAGAAGCTATTCATAGGAGGTGATTTCAACATGTGGGAGGTAATAAGCACGGGTTCCTGGAGGCTTTGGATTTGGTGACCTAAATGAAGTTGGTAGGAGGATTTTGGATTTCATAGTAACCTTTGATGTTATAGTTGGGAATACTCTCTATAGGAAGAGAGAGGAACATTTAATTACTCTTAGGAGCGGGGCCAGTAGAAAGTCAAATCGAGTACTTTCCTGTTAGAGGTGTAGATCACTTGATATGTAAAGATTGTAAGGTTATTCTTGGAGAGTGCTTAGTGGCACAACATAGACTATTAGTGTTAGATAATTTGTCTCAAGGGAAACATAGAATCAGAAGGAAACTAGAAGTTTGCGGACTCGATGGTGGTTCCTAGGAGGGGAGAAACTAGAGATGTTCAAGGCCAATATGTTTCGAGAAGCAAGGTGGGGAATGGAAGGCGATATAGTGATAGTATGTGAAATACAATGGTTGATAGTATTAGAAGAATATCGAAAGAAGTTCTTGGAAAGCCGAAGGGGAAAGGTCCTATTTCTAAGGAGAATGGTGGAATGACGACGTTCAAACCGTCGTAAAAGCCAAGAAGGACTACTTTAAACAGTGGCAAAAGGATTGGAATTAGGGAAATTTTAGGAGCTACAAACAAGCAAGCAAGGAAGCTAAGAGAGAAGTTAAGGATGCTAAGTTGAGAGCCTATGAGGATTTTTACGCTAGGCGTATAAAAGGTATTGATTCGGTGGTGTTGGTGAAAGATGAGGAGATCAAGGATAGATGAAGACGTATTTTGAGGAGTTGCTAAACAAGAAACGTGTAGAAGGCTTTGGCGAGGAGAAAGTTGGGGGATCTAGCGAGAACAAAGAATACGAGTGCTATCGTAGAATACAAAATCCGAGGTGGCCAAGGAGTTGAAGAGGATGAGACTGGGTAAGGCCTTAGGACCAGACGGTATACGTCTTGAAGTATAGAAAAGTCTAGGTGAAATAGGGGTGTTTTGGTTAACAAAGTTGTTCAACAAGATTATTATGACTCGGAAGATGGCCAACGAATGGAGGCGCACTTTAGTACCTACACATAAGAACAAATGGGATATTCAAAGTTGCAACAACTATTGAGGCATTAAGTTGATGAGTCATATGATGAAATTGTGGGAAAGAGTTATTGAGAATCGCTTCAGGATGGTGACTAAGGTCTCGGAGAAACTGTTTGGATTTATTTTTGGAGATTGACCATGGAAGCAATCTACCTGTTGAGGAGATTGGTAGAAAAATATGGGGAGAAGAAGATGGACCTCCATGTAGTTTCATAGACTGAGAAAAGGCATATGATAGAGTACCTAGGGATATTATATGGTGGGTTTTGGTGAGGAAGAGAGTACAAAAGGGTATATCGAGGTGATTAGATACATGTATGAAAGTGTCGTCACTACCATTAGATCACCAGCAATGGAAACGAGCGAATTTTCAATCACAGTAGGCTTGCACCAAGGATCTATGATACACAGGATATGTGTCAGGTGCGGCTACTTAAAATCGGACAATACTAGTTTCCCAGACCTGATTTTACAGAAGAAGAAGAGGAGGATATGTGTCAGGTGCGGCTACTTAAAATTGGACACTTCTAGTTTCAGAGACCTGATTTTACAGAAGAAGGAGAGGAGGAGGAGGAGATTTGAACATACCTTGACGAAGAATAGAGGCACAATTGAAGAAGCATATCAGATATTGGAGATCGCCTGACTTGAAGTAGCCAACTCAGAGAGGAAGACGATGGTTTTGATTTTGTTTTTGTTTTTGTTTATGCTAAGCTAGGGATCCTGATGTTTCAATTGGGCCTATTCACTAATATATTGGGCCAACATATGTTATTGCCTCATTGGGCCTATTTACCCATTTAAGCTATAACATTGGGCAACATATTATTGGACTAGGCTAAGTTATTAACTTTGGGAATCAAAATGGGCTGAAGTTATCCTTTGATGACAAAATAAAAGAATAAATGTATTTTTCATACATTAATTATCTATTTTTCACAAATAAAATTATAAAATTATAAAAACATAAAAAAATAAATTGTAAATATTTTTTTAAATGTATCTCTGTACCCGTGTCTAAATCTAAATCCATATCCACGTATCTCTAATTTTTTAACTTTAGGTCCGACATCTAGATATATACACCCACACCCGATACTCACACCCGTATACGTGTAATATAACTATAACATAGCCAAGGATTAGCCTCGACTCTTGAGTCCATACCTATTTGCCTTAGTTATGTATGAATTGACCACGGATATTCAGGAGGATATCCCATGGTGTGTGTTGTTTGCAGATGATATTGTCCTCTTAGATGAAACTGTTAGAGGTCTTAATACTAGATTAGCAATTTGGCGAGAAGCATTAGAATCAAAAGGCTTTAGGCTTTATGGAGTCAAAGTGTAGTAGTAGCAGTAGTGCTCATGTAGGAGTGAGGATTCAAGACCAGGAAGTACCAAAAAAATGATCATCTTAGATATTTAGGTTTAATTATTAGCAAAGATGGAGAGATTACGGATGATGTAACCCATAGGATCCAAGTAGGGTGTCTCAAGTGGAGAAGCGCTATTGGTGTACAATGTGACAAGAGGATACCCACAAAAGTGAAAGAAAAATTCTACAGAACTGCCATAAGACGATACTTTATGGGACAGGATGCTGGCCTATTGAGAAACAACAAGTGAACAAGATGGGTGTGACTGAAATGAGAATGTTGAGGTGGATGTGTGGTAAGACTAGAGGAGACAGGATTAGAAATGTAACGGTTCATGAGATGGTAGATGTAGAACCTATAGAGAGTTGAGAGAAAATAGACTAAGGTGGTTTAGACATATTTACCATAGACCTGTTAAGAGAGTTGGATAGTTTTAGGTAATAACGCGTAGGCGGGGGGAAGAACTAAATTGACATTGGATCCTGTAGTGTGCAAAGATATGAGTCTCCTAAGTCTAATTGAACAAGTAGCCTTGATAGAGCTCAATGGAAAAAAGGATTCCTGTAGCGAAGCCCAATTGATTGAGACATAAGGCTCGGTTAGGTTTGGTGTGGTTTACTTTAATGGTCCAGTCTCACCTTGATTTCACAAGCCACAATCTAAATAAAACAGTCATACATTTCATTTTCAAATAGGAAAATTTAAGTATCCTTGCACTCTTGCTTCTTTTTCCTAGTATTTCATACTAGTGCGTGGTTGTGCACACAGGTTTTCCCTTGTCATTTACATAAGAAACACAAGTCTCTTGACCCATTGCTTCGTTTTCCTAATTCCTCATTTGAAACACTTGGGAAAAGTTTTGAGTATATTTACAGTAATAAACCCCAAATGGAGCACTAATAAACATACAAACAAGAATAATCCTTGATCAATAAATGAATGCCAGCTACAATATGAAACAAGAGATGCAACCATAAATTACCCCATGGAATGATGGAACACAAAATAAAATGGAAGGATCATATAAATAGCAGGATTCCGCGTCTCTCATATCAATGTGAGACTACCATTGGTGAAACTAAACGTGAAAGTATCAACCAGTGTAGATGTATGCAAAATACATGAAAAGGGCTGGGGTTCCTGCAGCGCTAAGTTTCTTTCATTTCAAAATCAAGGTAACCGGTATAACATAATCTTTCCACATGCGGGAGGTAAGGCTGCGTGCAGGCTGACAAACTAATTATCAGACTCATAATTATTTCACCTGGATTCTTCCATTCCCCCAATGCACCACCGGTTACGGACTACAGCATGAGTACACGAGCTATGTCCCACAAATCCCACCATGTACTCAAATGAGACACTCAGATACACTGATGGTAAACTACATTTCTAGAAGATGCTCAAATTGGATAATAAAGAAAATCTCAAGCCTTGTTAATGGACAGAAGACAGACTCCCTCCTTTTCACCGTCCAATATCGACTGCAGACTACAAGACGACATACATTATATTAGATCTCACCTATATCTAACTTTGGATTCATCCCTATGTACTAAACTTAGAAGTGTGGGAAGGTCTGACAAGTAAGCATACACCCACACCCAAAACTCATACTCAAATCCATCTCACATCAGTTCAAATTCTATCTAACACCATACCATAACTTCTCCCAATACTCCACAACCATCCCTCACACTGTCCACTATCCACAATGACTAAACTTATGAACTTACTCTGCCTTGTTGGGTTAATCAGAAAATTGAAGAACAGAAATTTCTGTTTTGTCCATCACTTCCAGTTACCAATAACTTACCATCAAACACAGAGGAAAACAAAATGAGCAATTGACATAAATCAGAATAACAAGTGGGTTGAGAGGTATAAACCCTAGAACCACAGACGTGCAATTAACCAACAATAGGGAAAAAGAACAATACCCATAAATGCTAAAGAGTAAAGAACAAATGCGAGGAAGTAAAGGCAAGTACCTTGTAGGAACTGGTCTCCTCATTACCTTCCATACATCTAACTATACGTATAGCTACACTGAGTTGTAGTACAACAGAAAGGGATTCTTTGCACAGTACTTCATCTAATTGATGATTGAAACATGCAGAGAAAAGGAACAAATGATTGGTGTCCAGAGGATCCGTTTGATAAAATCTTCACCAAGAACAACAGGGAAAAAGAAAGTGCAATTGAAATGAATGAATGGCAAATCAATTGGAGATTTTGTATGTGTTGTTGGATTGTAACGGGTGGAGGATTTTTGGAATTTTTAAGGGGTGGAAAAATCCACGACTGTGTTGGATCCCGAATTCTTTTTTTCTTTTTTGATCCAAAAGAAATAAGATCTCGAATTCATTTCGACAAAATGACTTCCCTCTCTTCCTTTTTCTATTTTACCTTTCTCTTTTTTTTTTTCTCTTCTTATTTTCTGCATTTTGGTACCGTTTATCCTCTATGATCCCGGGTGGGTGCCACTGCTCAACCGATCCGTCCAATCAATCCATCCAATCCAAACTGTTTGTTAACCAACACAAGGTATGTAACGACGAAATACCGATTCTACTATGCTAGTTTTGGTAGATTCAGTTCGGTTTCAATTCGATCCGTCAAATTCGTCCAATAGCCTTTCTCCACGCCTTTCATTCGCCTGATTCGCAACCGATCTGGCCTAATCGTACCTCACTCACGGACGGGTGCAAATAGAAGATACAATAATCCGCAACGAGCGGATCGGTTTGGAAACCGACCTATTCTTTGAAAAAAAGAGATCTTCACCTGCGGTGCACAATTTTTTTTTTTTTTATTCTTTTTGAAATCTAAGTAATTGAAATTCTGTGAATATAATTAGGAAATTATTTTTACCCTCAACCTTTTATAAGGTAAATTTCACTTACCTTCTCTAAGGTTTCTAACAAATACAGAAACCTCCACTACATTTTCTAAAATTGCATTGCCCTCCCTTACTTTTCAAATTAATTATAAGATTCCATTCTGTCATTACTTTAAGGTTAGCGGTGTTAACTTTTGCTTGAAATAACTGTAGTACTCTTATTATATATTCTCCATCATAAACAAAAAGCCGTTTCTAAAAAAACGAGTTAAAAATTTAAATCATTTTTCATTAAAAAAAAACAACTTTTATACAAAAGTATCGAAGAAAAAAATTCAAAAAAAATTACTTTTTGAAAATAATTTGTTTAGAGGAAATAAACTAATTTTGAAAAACCTTTTTGAACAGTTTTTTGAAATTTTTAAGTGTTGAAAATATTTTTTTGGCTAAAAAAACTACATTTTGAAAAACCGTTATTTAAAAAAAATGAAGTTTTTAAAATAGTTTTTTTCAAAAATATGAACATAAATTTTGAAAAAAACTATTTTAAAAAAAAAACTGTTTTCCAAAACTGTTTTAAAAAAAGCTTTTTTCAAAATTAATTTTTTTCCCTTCAAAAAACTATTTTCAACAAAAAAAAACCTACAAGAGAGCCCAATTTTTTAAATACTGCACGCACGGATACTCTCCCATGTGAGAGAGCCAGTCCTAACACGATCGAGGCCCGAAAGCCTACGGGCCCATAAGAGAGCCCGACATAGAATGCGGGGGTGTTCCAGTAAGAGAGTTTTTTGTTTTTTCACGATTTTTTATGTGATGTATTGTGAAAAAGTAACTTCCTTAATTTTAGGAATAAGCTAGCTTTTTAACTTTTTTGAGTTAGTGGAATAAAGGTCTTATAATACGTTTTTGTTGATCTCGGCGGTGATTAGCTGTAATTTATGTTTGAATGGGAAAATCGAGGCAGTCACTCGCTCACAATACATCACATAAAAAACCAAAAAACTCTTTTAGCGGAACAATCCCTAAGAGCATCATTAAGTTACTTATAAAATGCAGAAGCATTTGATTGAGTGACGCTGGAGCATGAGTAATAAACCGACATGAACTTATCAAATGGAACAAACAAATCATTAACATTTGGTTTACAAAATCTGCAAACCGAAATGTTCGTTTTGGTTTGAAAAAGTGCTTAAACCGAATCAGACCGTTTGCACCCATACATATTCACAACTGATAAAATCAAAGGTGGGATTGGAATGTTAACCCGGGGTGGTGGCCATTAAAATGATGTTTCGAATGCTAAAAGTTTTTTTTTTTTTTTGTCATTCGTCATTTCTAATCTATGAGGAACTAACTGGAAGGTAACAAATTAAAAATACCATTTTTTTCATCTGAAGTTAAAAATAGTGAACTTGCTATGAGGAACTGGCCGAAATATATTGATTGCGCTTATTGCCCATCATCGCTAACTTTGATTAGGGTTGCTCACGGTCTGGATCGGATCGGATTCTTCTGAATTTTTGTTTAGATTATTTTTGGCTAAATAAGTCGTTTGGAAAGTCTAACAAGTAGATATACACCCACACCCAATACTCGTACCCAAATCCACCTCACATTAGTTCACATTCTATCCAACATCATGACAAAACTTCTCATAATACTCCACAACCATCCCACACACTGTCTAATCAGGTTTGAATTGTGTATCGGACGTGGATTTTATTCGAATTCAATCCGGCCCATTCACATTCGCGCTAGGACAGTGAGAAAAAGAAAGGGTGAATTACTGGCCGGTCCACTTTGGACTGGCCATGCACCACCAACTCTTTTCCCATTTTCAAAATGCACCTCCAGCTCCAAAAGCACGGAAAATCTAATTGGGCCAATACACTTGTCCCGTCTCTCTCTCTCTCCACCCCATATGGGCACAATTTCTCTCTCCTCAACTCTCCAAACCGTATGAAAATGCTTAAATTCTATGATACCCTATGAAAGTGTCTAAGTCTAAACCCTAGGATATCCAATAAAAGTGTCTAAACCACTAAAATCATATAATAAGAAAATGCATCACAAACCTAAATCATAGGGTGCCTTATGAAAGTGCATAAACCTAAACTCTATGGTACCCTATGAAAGTACCTAAACTACTAAAACTCTATATAGTAAAGTGCATCCTAAATCCAAAAAAAGAGTAATTGACCTTAATGGTAATTAAAAAGAGTGATTGATCTTAATGGTAATAAATATTTATTTTTTGGACCGGCCCGTAATAAAACCAAAAAGGAAGTCAGACAAGACGGGGTTAAAAAACTGTGGGCTTGTACCCGATTGAATCTCCGTGAGCCAACCTAAAGTGGCCCATGCTTCAAAACGTTTGGGCCCTGTGGCATGAAATGTAATAGCACAGAACTCCGATCTCCCGGTATCAGATCTCCAGGTTTTCTTTTTTTTTTTTTTTTGCCAAACGAAATTTAGAATTTAGCGGAAGTTTGTGTTAGAACTTTTAAACCATAATAAACATAAAACACCCAAATGTAAGATACGGCACAAGATAGAGAAATTATGAACACCAACAATAAAATATATTAGATAGTAGAGTTAGGAAAATAGCTTGTGAGATCGATGGAAGGCACGACAAGTCGCTGTCCTAAAGCCGTATTCGCCTCCCTTCGTGTAGGTTATGACGGTCGAATACCACTCCAAGATACAACCCAGAAATCTCACAGTATGTCTCCACGTTACACGATCGGCGGAAGACGGGGGTGTCAAGTCTTTCTCTAATTGCCCAGAGGATGTAGAAAATATAACGGTGAAAAGAGATAGGGAACTCAAGATGTTAAGATGTTTCATTTTAACATATATAATCAGTGTGGGGTGATCATATATATATAAGACTCCAAGTGACTCTTCCCAAAAGTCATGTCCCTTGTAAACATATGAAAAGATGTAACCCTTTAAACAAACCTCTTTATTTAATTTTAGAAAACTTAAAATCCCAACAGTTTGGTGGTACCCACAACACACACGTATTGACGCGAATGACAGGAGAGATTTACGTGGTTTGACCCAAAACCAGTCTAGTCCACGGGAGAGAGATACTCCATTAGCTGAACAATAGAGAAATTACAATATTTGTGATACACAAAAAATACCCAACCCGATAACAAATGCCCTAAGTCCTGAAATTTTACACACTTCTCCGCTCACCCAGTGTTTATGAGCCCCAAATGTCATGAGTTACCCGCTCATTAGTGTTTTTCCTTTTCCTCAAGTGTATCCCAACAGCACCTTGGTGCTGCCCCCATCTCTCCATCTCTAGCTCCAATATTTCTCCTATCTCACACCTGTCTTCTACTCAATACACATAGGCATATACATGTTACATGAGCAGGAGAAACAAAATACTACTCCTTCTATCCCATTTTAAGTGTGCGCTACGAGCATTTATGCATTTTCAAACCCCCCAAAAAATTGTTTTTCTTTTTAATTTTTTTATATTCTTTACACCAAATTAAAGTGCTCATTTAAAAAATAATTTGTATAGTACATTTTTTACGTTCGAAAAAAAATGTTTCCCCGAGGGAACACTTATCGGGATTCGGGACAGTGGGAGTAGCATTTAAGGGTCAATAATGCATGAGAAGAAAATCAAGATTTTCGGCTGCCTCAAATCTTCAACTTGGGCAACTGCAATTGTCATGGGAGGATCCCATGGTGGACCTCTCTCATTTAGTGGCAAACATCCAACAAGAATATTAGTGATGGCAATAGAAATTGAGCGACCTTGTGAAAATTAAAATTCAAGATTTTTTTTTAGAAAGGAGAGTAACGAATCAACCACACTAAGAGTTGGTATCAGATCTCCGTTTGGGACCTTCAAACTTAAAAGGCCATACGACATTGTATATGTTTTGAGAGCTGGATTATTTCTCCTCAACCTTTAGCCACCCCATATAGTGAGGGGTCTAGGGTGGGTGTTGTGTGGTAGGTGTTGTGAGGCAAAACTATGTCGTTTTGCTTGATTTTTGGGGACACTTCCAAAGCTTCCAAGGCCTTGCTTGGAGGAAGAAAAAACAACTTCAAAGTGCCTAAACCCGAAGAGCCTAAAATCCAAATGCCTAAGCCCAATATACCCTACCCCAAAGATATTTGGAACTTATCAATACTATCGTTGAAAATTTGGTGGAGGAATTGATGTTATCTCTGTTTTTTCTTTTTTTGGCCATTCGATATACATCAGTGGGGGGTTAGCAAGGGAGTTAGTTCAGAGGGGATCTAGAAGCTATTCATAGCCCTAAACTCCAAACGCCTCTGCTGAGGCTCGAACCAAGAGATAATCGCTAGGCTACAAGCCCTTGGTTATTTAGTTATCTCTAGGGTTGGTATTAATTTGATGAAGCTTATTTTAGCAATTTTTTCAATCAAGTTTGAATTTCGTGAAACATTTGATGAAGGATTGGAGATGGCCTTACAACTACTATTCTCTTTTCTTTTTCTTTTTTTTTTGGTGCTTCGGAATAGAAAAACTTAAACGAAAATCATAGATAGTTTACAAAACGAAGGATAAAACCTAGTCCCTAGGGTGGCTCCTACCGAACCAGTCCTCTCGCACAAAAATGCGAACAGATTGAGGCGAGTCTTGCATCACAACCAAATCTTCAACTTGTTCTGCCCCCAACCGGGCCATATGATCGGCGCTATTGTTGGCC